>PVJL010003585.1:0-145765 GCA_004026885.1 Lyroderma lyra | reverse complement strand
CAAAATGGACCCGCCCAACAGAAAGTTGACCTGCAGACGAGTGTGTCACAAAGCTACGAACAGACCGACGCCTTTGTCATTTATCAGGCGTCTTTACATAGAACCAACCTGAAGTTTCAGAGAAAGAATTGAGGGCTGCCTGAAATTGTCTGACCCTGAACGTAGGTTCTGACGGATTTCCGTGCGGTGTGCTCGGATAGTACAGGCATGGGAGTGTCTTTCTCCTTGGGATATGGCAGTGTTTGTAACAGCCCTTCTCAGAGAGCTTAGGAAACAGGATAATTGAGAGGTGCCGACCCCTCAGATCAGTGCAACGTGTATGTGGAACAGATGGTGAAAATGTAAAATACTACAGGTGCTAGAAAGGGAGCGCTGTTTTGCACCTCATCGGCTTTTAAACAAACATAAGGATACAGAACACAGTATTTAAAATGGCAGTAGAATTGAATATCTGCAGTTATTTCCTTCAAGTAACGTTAAAAGCTGAGATACAGAAGGAAATCAGTGCCAGGAATGAAGTAATGGTTTAGATAAAATGCTGCTGTCTCTGGGTCTTACTCCTCCTAGCAACTTTGAAACCCTCCCTGGGTCTCCGCGGGGCCTTACTGACCACTAACAGACCAGCTGCAGGGAGACTCCTCTCCGCGCAGATGAAACGCAGGACTCGGAGTCCCGGAGCGCGGCGAGGGCGGGGCCAGCCCCCAGCGCGCGGGCCGAGGGTGGGTCCTCCTATAATTAGCCGGGAAATGCCTCCTCAGCTCGTGCTTTGTGCTCGGCTCCCAAGGCACCTTCGGTTCTCCCCAGTCCTCTGAGGGGGGCTTGGCGCTTAGTTCTCGGGGATCACAGCAAGACTGCAAGGGGCTGGCGAGTCCCAGGGCCGCTTCAGCCAACCTCCAGGGGAGGGCAAGCATCTGGAGGTGCGCGGGTCACCATGCTGGGGATCATTACCATCACAGGTAAGGCAGAAGCTTTGGCGGGGGCAGGTGGGGTAAATGCTTCCTTCCTTCAGACCAGCTTTTGGGTGGGGACCTCGAGGTCAGCCGTGGGACACACCGATGGACATGGATTTCTCTCAATGTGTAGACTTTTTCTTTCTTTTTAATAGAAGAGCATTCTCTTTATGGCTCAGTGAAACCAAACAAACCTAACGTTTCCGTTTTGCCTATGTGGGAATCTTCCTGTGCCTAGGGGAGACCTTGAGTGTATTTCCCCTTGCAGAGAGTGACTCCCGCACCAACTGAATAGACTCGTAGTAAATTGGGGTTAGAACTTCCAAATAGGTTGTGACAGCCTAATCATGTGTTGTAGTCATACAACATTAAATTCCTGTCTTTGAGAAACTGCAATATTTGGCATGTTGACCTGCTTATTAGGAATGTTCAGTGGAGGTCCACTTGGCGATTTGGGGGACCAAAATGTTAGCCTTGGTTAAAGTGGTGGTTTTAGTAAAACCGTAGTTTCTATAAAATCGATGGTTGGCATTTAGGCAGTGAATAGTAAGAATGTATGTTTGTTAAGCTTGCTGTCTAGAAGTCTGGCTGAGTTCAGCAAGTAAGTTACATATACCAAACTTGTAGAACAGAGGTGTCCAATTTTTTGGCTTCCCTGGGCCACATTGGAAGAAGAATTGACTTGGGGTACACAAAAAATACACTGACACTAACGATAGCTGATGAGCTGAAAGGTCACAAAAAAATCTCATGATGTTTTAGGAATTCGTGTTGGGCCACAGTGAACAACCCGGCCTGGGTCGCAGGTTGGACATGCCTGTTGTGAAATACTCTTACAGCTCCTCTAACTTGGTATTTATAATTTCACGACTCCTTAGGAACCTGTTTTCCTCCCCCCCTTTTTTTTTTGCCATCAAGAAAACAAAATTCCATTTGCTAATTTAGATTTATAACACCAGCTCTTCTCTAGATATTTGAGATCATTGCTCACCAAATCAGCATGTTTTCTTAAAAGTGCAGTATAGAATTTCTAGGACTTAAAATTTGTCTTAATACAATTGTTTCTGCAAAGCCTTTTAATGAATGTGGAAGTTTAACCAAACTAAAAATAACTCTCACTTCCTATAGATTAGCTTGTTTACTTTGAGATTTCCTTAACATTCCTTTCCCGAGTTAAATTGACGAGACTTTACCTAGTATGAAAATTCACATGGTACCTGGAAACTATTCTATACAAAATTCAAAGTTGAAAACACAAAATTCTCCAGTTTTTTTTCCAGATCATTACTTTTTCTATGAATGAAATATACAGATGCCCAACTCTGAGGGAGGCTGCTTAGGACTCTGGTTTGTGGGGTGTCATGGCTGGGGTGTGTGTGACTTTTTTCCTGGATGCTTTTTGTATACAGCTTGATTTTTATTATATCCACTATTTTATTAGTCTATTATATACTGAGTTTCTTACAGGAAAGGAAGGTGGTCATTTTTAGCACTAATTAGGAGTTAAACTTGGGGGACTTGAAGGGACTTTTAAAAATTGGTTCAGGGGAGTTCCCTGGTGGTGCAGTGCTGCAACCTGGGTTCGATTCCCAGCCAGGGAACTACCCACTTAAAAAAAAAAATTGGTTCAGATGATCTCAGTGGAATGATGCGTGAGCCCCAGAGTTGGAAAGACTAATTTTTAAGGCAATCTCAAGTACTTGGGTCTATTGCTTTCTGAGTTTTAGGCTGTGGGTATGGAGGGCGTGGCAAAATTTAGTATTTTTTCCTGGTAATGAGAAAATACACAGAAAAATCATAACCTCAAAAAATTTTAAAGCATTTCATAGTGGAATTTTAATATTTTAATAACATTTTGTAGTGGAGGTAGTAAAAAAATAAAAGGGAGTTTCAACTGTGAATTTTATTCTTCTGCAAGTTATCCAGGTTAAGGAAAATGTATAGTCAACTATCCTTAAGCAGTTGGTTAGAATCTTGAAAAGGAATGAAGACTTTTGAAATTGGCATTAAGGATTAATTAAATATCAGATTACTCGTCTAAATCACGTGCAAGAGGGTTATTCTAGTCCTCTGTAGTAGGCCAGGAGCATTTAAGTTTCACGGTTAATAGGAAGGAAAGCAGACCGATAATGTTTTTGCAGAGTTCCTCAGGGACAAGCTCAAGCTATCATTTCTGAATGCAGGGAAAAGCTGTCACTTCTGAAACTGTTCTTTCCTCCCTGGCACGATATACACAAATCACTGAAGTGGAAAAAAAAAAAAACTTTTTGAATTAGGAACTCACACACATTGAGACTAACTAGAACAGGGGTGTCCCATCTTTTGGCTTCCCTGGGTCACATTGGAAGAAGAAGAATTTTTTGGGGCTAAAATACACTAACACTAATGATAGCTGATGAACTAAAAAAAAGTGGGGTCTGTGCATAATTTTCGTAATGTTCTAAGAAAGTTGACAAATTTGTGTTGGGCCACATTCAGAGCTGTCCGGAGCCACATGCAGCCGCGGGCTGAGAGTTGGACAAGCTTGAACTAGAGTATCATGAGGAATTAGGGCAACATTCTTCTTTCAATTTAAACTGGGGAGGAGAGAGTCCTCCAGCATTTATGCCAGTTTTAGCTCATTTATAATGCACTTCTCTATGCAAATCACTTTATAAGGTAAAATAAAAACACCCTTCACCTGGCTGCTTGTAGCTGCCATGGAGGCAAATTAGCCAGAGATTTGTGACACGTGAAATAACACCCTCAGGACTGTTACTGAGTACCTTCTCTGTGTGGCCATTGTCATTATTCATCACCACAGTCCTGCCAAAAATGGTTGTTTCATCCCCTTTTTATCAAGAAAACGAAGTTTCTCTTTTGTTCCACGGCTACTCAGAAGCACAGCTGTAGAGTGCCTGGTACAGGACCCCTCTCTTAACTGTGTGGAAGATGTGTAAGAGACCCTTGAACGTCATGGTCAAGGCCAGGGCCGATGATGACCTGTAAGCCCCAGCACCCCCACCCCCACCCGGGGTGGGGGTGGAGGGGGTTGGCTTATCTGAGTTTTAATCCCAGTTAAACCTCTCCACATGGAGGTTTTGTGGTTAATGAGCCCTAGAACAAGGGGGGTTGGGTGTGCAGGATAGAAGGGATGGGCTTAGAATGCAGGGAATTCCTGGAAACGTTCCAGGACCACGCTGCAAGTCGGAGGGGAAAGTTAACCCATTCCAGATGGCACAGCGAGCAGTCCTGACGTGCTCCGGGGTGGAGAGCGCTGGTTCTGATAAACTAACAACTAAGTGAAAGCACCGTGGACGTGGTCCTTTCAAAAATCATCTTTCTCATTTCTAAGTGATGTTTGCAGCATACAGACACTCTTACCCAGCCATCTGCTTAGAATGGTCTTCTTCTCCCAGAAAGTGGGAATCGAAATACGAGGGCTCTCTGGAAAAAACCCAGCCAGAAATGCCTCTCTTTTTCACAGAACGGGGCTGGATACTTTCCGGACAGCCCGTGTGCGGTTTCTCGGGTCACGTTCACGTGGAAACCAAGCCTTGTGTGATGTTGCTTCTAACGGTCCATGTGGAAAACCCTGTCTACGCAAATCATGTGCCAGGCACGACTGTGTCGGGCGTGGTGCCCATGAGTGTGTGGACATTTGCAAGGACTTTTCCCACCCTTTTAAGTGGCCATGGGGTGGCGAGAGGCCCCGTGGCAAACAGGACAGTATGGAGAGGGAAATAGCCGCCTCCTAGACGAGTTGGCACGCAGACCTTTCCGTCGTGGATGCCTGGTGAGAATGCAGAGTTCCTAACTGAAACACAGCGTCAGTGAGTAAACGAGCATCACGTTTGGTCTTTGTGGGCCTTTGAGGGACTTGCTGGATTAAGGGCAGGGTGCTTTAAACTAGCTGGAGTCCCACGAGTGATGATCACAGGTTGTGTCAGAAAGGCCCACTCTAAAATCAGTTGTTTCTACCAGAAGGACTTTTGGGGGCCAAGAGGTGCATCCCCAAAGCAGCGATGCTTGGGTGGTCAAGCTTTTTGACTTTCCTCTTTGTATCCAGTCGGACGAATCTAAGGCAGATGATAATTCCATGGGGAGCCGATGCGTTGAGGTGGTTTTGAAGTCATTTAAAAGTAAATTTACGAATGAAATGTTTGTAAGCGTGGTTGTGAATGGATTCTACAATGCTAAGTCTGAGCAGGCGAACACTGGCCTATCTTTCCTGGAAGACAGTACTGTCCCTGGCTGCTGGTCACTCACCTATTCCTTCACTCCCAACGGCCAGACCTGCTGACTTGGTCCTCTTCTCCCTGCCACCCCACATCTTTTAGGCTCTTCTTTTCTGCATTTAACAGCTTACCTCTTTGCTCACCAAGCTATGACCGCTAACTAATTCAGAACGAGTACGCGGCACATACAAATATTTGGAAGCGGTTTCTGTGAGAAGCAAACTCATAGCTAAAGAGAACATGTTGATGGTAGCCAGCTGGGAGGGAGGTTGAGGGGATGGGTGGAAAAGGGGAAGGGATTAAGAAGACAAATTGGCAGTTACAAAACAGTCCCGAGAATGTCAAGCACAGCATAGGGATTTTGGTCAGTCGTAGTGTGACAACTATGCATGGTATCAGGTGGGCACTAGACTTAGCAGAGTGGTCACTTCATAAATTATAGAAATGTCTAAGTGCTGTGTTGTACACCTAAAACTAATATAAATACTGTATGTCCACTGTAATTGAAAAATTAAAATAATTTTTTTAAAAATTAAAAGAAAACAAAAGGTTTCTGTTGGCCAGAACGTGGGAAATGTGGGCTGATTTTGGTGTACTGTATACAGTTGGGTTGGGAGAGTGAGGGAGGAAATTCAACATAGGAAGAAGGGCTGCAGTCACATTTGACCTGCACTCAGTCCAGAGTGGGGTACAGAGCTGGATTTTTACATGACGAGAGGGAAGTAACTCAAGATGTCTGTGTCCTCTTTGCCCCCTTGAAATGTTTATGTTGGACGCTGAGGTAAAAACAGGTGCAGGATGGCATTGGACTTGACAGTTGGAAAGGGCACCTGAACTTGATTATTGGTGGAGTTTCGCAGCGTCTCTGGGCCTGAAGATCTAGGGAAGTTGCCAGACTTCACGTGGGGAAAGCTGACCGCTGTTCAATGCTGCCCTCTTCTGTTTGAAAACTCTTGCAGGGGTTTGGACAATGATTTTGTACATGTGAATGCGTGACAGTGACAGAGTGTGATAGTGAAAAATATTGGACCCGTGTGGATTGTCTCACAATAGAAAACACCCACATATTAATAGTGATTATCTCTGGACATTTTTTTATGGATGTTATTCCTGTTATGTCTTATGTAGGTGTGAGATATCAAATTCTCTGAACCATCTGAGGTCAGTAAGTCACATCAATAGTCCTTCGCTCCTAAATACTTGTGCATATTTCCTAAGAATTCAGATACTCCCTTTCATAGCTGTAGTACAGTTATCAATGTCATATGCGTGTTTACATTATTACAATACTTTAAGGTAAATGATCTGCCATCCTTATTCTGATTTTACCAGTGAATCTAATCATGGCCTTTCTAGTTAGCATTTCCTGCTTGCCCTACAGGGTCCATCCTTGGGTCAGGTAGGACATGTTACATTCTTTACCATCTGTTAATTGGGGACATTTCTATAGCCTTTGTCTTTTAAAACAGTGACATGTTCAAAGCATGTAGTTCTCCTCGCACTTCCACATTTCCTACTCTGTGTCTGTTTGCTCCAGATTCGGTTCAGGTTAAGCATTCTCGGCCACAGGTCTGTCCCTCTCAGGATAAGGCGCGGAATGTCCGACTGTCCCTCAGAGGTTGCTGTTGAATTCTTGCCCGATTTCCCCACCATATAATTAGGTTTTCCCCAGCCTTTCCACGACAAACCATGTAAATACTCATATCCTGCCCCTATTCCCGACCCCTCACCCCCATGTAGCACCTGTTGATTCTTGTTTTATCCTGTCTTCTCCTCAGTGATGCCAAAACGATGACCAAGTGATCTTTAGAATCTGTGGGTGAATGGGTAGGGTATATAGTTTTTCTTTTTGAAAAGCATGACTGTAAACCTGAAAAACCTGCTTTTTCCACAAAAGTGGAATTTAGATGGCTGTCCACATCAGACATATAACAATTTTCCCATCTGTGTGCGGGAGTCGACATGTCTAAAAGTACTTTTTCTTGTCATAAGTGGCATTTAAAAATGATAAAAGTTACAGCGATTTATGGAAAATAAGCATTTTAACACTTGAAAAATGTATGGAATTTTTCTTTTAAACAGATAAACTTTGTGTTTTGCTCCATTTAATGCATTGACTAAGTGCTCTTATGCCACCCTTTTGCCCACCAGAGATGCCACATGCCTACTGTATGACACGGTCAAGTCACATGACCATTTTTTAAAAACACTTTCTTTCTTGGGGGTTCCCTGGTGGGGTAGTGGCTGAGTCTCAGCACTCTCAACGCCGCGGCCTGGGTTCGATTCCCAGCCAGGGAACCAACTAAACAAAAAACAAACAAACAAACACACCACTTTATTTCTTTAGAAGAGTTTTCAGTTCACAGCAAAAATGATGGAAAGTACAGAGAGAGTTCGCGTGTGTCCCCTGCCCCGTGCATAGCCTCTCCCACTGTCAGTATCTCCTACCAGAGGGGCGCAGCTGTCAAAATCGGTGATCCTACAGTGACACGTCATTGTCACCCAAGTCCATAGCTTACAGTAGGGGGTCACTCACTGCTGGTGGTGTGCCTTCCGTGGGTTGGTACAGCTAGAAACATCTTTGTGCAGGTGTTTGTGTGGCCACGAGGTTTCACCTCCTTTGGGTGAATACCAAGGAGCACCGTTGCGGGATCTCACGCCACACGGTTTTCCAGAGTGGCTGCACGGTTTGCATTGCCCACGCCTAACCACTTGGAAGCCAGTGTACTCCCCTGTGAGCAAGCCGAGGGTCACAGTGAGCTCTCCCTTCAAGCTCTAGGGCTCCACGAGTATAAGTAACTTGGCAATGGGAACATGAGCGAGGCCCCGTTCGTATTCTAATGAGCAAGAAATGAAAGCGCCCAGAACCTGACAACAGCGGGCAACGCAGTGTGGGCTGCGGCCTGTCCTGCCGGACGCGAACTTACCGCTCTGACCGTGGAGGGCTGGGCACACGCCCCACTGACGCAGCCGGAGAAGGCGGAGGCGGTTCTGCGGGTTCCCACGGGGCGGGGGCGGGGCTTTTCCCTGCAGGTGCGCTCGGGGCACCCCGCGGCGAGGCTGCAGCCTCTGTGACGCACGCGGTGGGGTGCGTTAGCGGCTCAGCCTACGGAGCGGCCGCCAGTCTCCATCCAGCGATGGGGCAGCCGGGAGGAGAAGGTTGGGCCTCCCCGGCCTCTGTAGGGTGGCCCCGGCCAGCTCGCTGCGCCCACCATGCCCTGGTGGAGTAACCTCTGCTGTGAGTAGCACGCACCCTCGGGGACACGGCGGGCGAGACAAGCTCTGAGGCCCACGAATGCGTCCGTTAGTGGCGGCCAAAGATGGGTGTGTGGGTTCTCAACCTTCTGCCTTCCCCTTGCGTTGACTGATCACGCGGGGAGATACTAGGAAGGGACAAGGCGGCGCCCTGTGCAGCCGAGCCCCCCGCCGCCCCTGGACCGGCCCTCGGCAGGGTTTGCTGAGCCCCCAGACCTTCCAGGCTCAGAGCCTGACTCCAACCTGGAGAGTTTAAAACAGGATGGCAGTACAAGGGATGTCCCAGGCTGCACGTTGCTTCTTACCGGAAAGGGACACAGCCTGGAAGGCTGACATGAAAGGGGGTTGGAACAAAGATGGTGCGGGTGGCGTCACCGGAACGGCCCTTGCGGGGGAGGTGGACGGGAGCAGAGGCAGAAGACACTGGAGGCCTCAAAAAGCCCCAAGGGGCTCTGGTCTCTCTTTGGTACTTGTTGAAGAGTCCAGACTAAGTAAGTTATCGTATGGAATGCTTCTGCTTTAGATTTGACTAGCTTATCTGTGTTGTTATTTAGCTTATTTCTCTAACCCACATTTTTTATAATGCGGCATTTATGCTAAAACGTGATGGATACTGGACCATGGGTGTGCGATGTGATTCCATTTGGCATTGAACAGAATGTACACCCTCTGGTTGACCCACCCACCCTTCATGATGCTGGGGCTACTTACATAGAAAACTTACTTTTTGATAGTTGAGACTGTTAACTTCCCTTTGACAGGGAACACAAAGGGCAGAGTAGTGCCTTAGGAAATGAATTTTAAAGGTCATTTGAAAGAAGTAGACACTGCTGAATCTCTTGAGGTTCACAAATACTGATAAGACTCTTACCCCACCCTGGAATGGCCTGAAAGTATCCATTGGTTGTAGTTTTTAAAAAATATTTCGTTTTCTTGAATGGTAACCATTTTGTATTTTATCCCCTCTTCCCCCACCCCCGTTAATAGTTGGACAGAGAGAATCTGAAAATGTGAGTGAAAGAGACTCCGATAAAGAGATGGCTGCCCACTCAGCGGTGGTTCAGGACCTCACAAAGGACGGGCAGGAGGAAATGCCTGAAATCATTGAGCAGATTCCTTCTTCGGAAAGCAATTTAGAAGAGCTAGCACAACCTGCTGAGTCCCAGACTAACGACGTTGGGTTTAAGAAGGTGTTTAAGTTTGTTGGCTTTAAATTCACTGTGAAAAAGGACAAGAGCGAGAAGTCTGACACTGTCCAACTACTCACTGTCAGAAAAGATGAAGGCGAAGGGGCAGGAGAAGCGGATGGGGCTGGGGACCACCAAGAGCCCAGCCAGGACACTGGTGACGCAACACCCAAAGAAGGTGAGCTGGAGAAGTCAGCAGAGAAACCCGAAGAGACCCTGAAACACGAACAGGGCAACACAGGAGCCTCTCTTCAAGCTGAGTCTGGTCAGGCGGCAGAGGAAGGCAGCACTGGGGAAGAACAACAAGAGAAGGAGCCCACCAAACCCCCAGACTCTCCAGTTAGTCCAGTGGCCAGTGAAACAGCATCGCCCTTCAAAAAATTCTTCACTCAAGGTTGGGCTGGCTGGCGAAAAAAGACCAGTTTCAGGAAGCCCAAGGAGGATGAGCTAGAAGCTTCAGAGAAGAAACAGGGACAAGAGCCAGAAAGAGCAGACACAGAGGAAGACAAAATGACGGAAGGTACCCCTGAGAAACTGGCTGCTTCTGAACAGCCACACCCGCGGGAGACCCCAGAGGGTGTCAGCGATGCCAGGTTATCCGCTGAATATGAAAAGGTGGAGCTGCCCTCTGAAGGTCAAGTGCAGAGATCGCCTGAAGAGAAATCTGCCCCTTTAGCAACGGAAGTATTCGATGAAAAAGTAGAAATCGTTGCGGAGGTGCACGTGAGCACTATTGAGGAGAGGGCAGAGGGGCAGAAAACTGACGTGGAAGAAACAGGAGAGGCCTTGGCACCCGAAAAGTTGGGTAAAACCAGTGCTGACCCGCAGGAAGGCGAACCTGCCGAAGGGCTGCTGAAGACGCAAGCAGGGTGTGCCCCTGGCGGGGACCCTACCCCGCCGCCGGGACCGAGGCCTGAGGACCCAGCACTGTCTGCACACCCTGAAGCCATCGTCGGTGAGGTGGAGATGCTGTCGTCACAAGAGAGGGTTAAGGCGCAAGGAAGCCCTTTAAAGAAACTTTTCACTAGCTCTGGCTTAAAAAAGCTTTCTGGAAAGAAACAGAAAGCGAAAAGAGGAGGCGGCGACGAAGAGTCAGGGGAGGCTCAGCACGTGGCCGCGGAGTCTCCGGACAGTACCGACGAACAGAGGGGCGAGAGCTCCGCTTCGTCCCCCGAAGAGCCCGAGGAGATCACGTGTTTGGAGAAGGGCATAGTGGGTGCCCCCCAGGAGGACGAAGTCGAGGAAGGAACCACTTCTGATGGGGAAAAAAAGAGAGAAGGGGTTACTCCCTGGGCGTCTTTCAAAAAGATGGTGACGCCCAAGAAGCGTGTTAGGAGGCTTTCCGAAAGTGACAGAGAAGACGACTTGGAGAAGGTGAAGAGTGCCACCTTGTCGTCCACGGAGAGTGCAGCCTCTGAGACGCCAGAGGAAGGAAAAGAAGGAAAAGGACACGGAGAAGAGCAAAAGCCCGACGAACCGAAGCGCAGGGTTGACACGTCGGTGTCGTGGGAAGCCTTCATCTGCGTGGGGTCATCCAAGAAAAGAGCAAGGAAAACATCATCTTCCGATGAGGAAGGGGCACCCAGACCAGCAGGCGGAGAGAGCCAAAAACCAGAGGAAGCAAGGAGAGACAAGGAGGCGAGGCCAGACACGGTCCCTGCGAGTCCCCAGGAGCACGAGCCGGGGCACGGAAGCTCCTCGCCCGAGCAGGCGGGCAGCCCCTCGGAGGGGGAGGGCGTCTCCACCTGGGAGTCGTTTAAGAGGTTAGTGACGGCCAAGAAAAAGCCCAAGTCAAAACTGGAAGAGAAAAGCGAAGACTCGGGAACGGGGCTGGAGCACGCCGCTTCCGAGATGGAACCCGGGAAGGAGGAGTCTTGGGTTTCAATTAAGAAATTTATTCCCGGGAGAAGGAAGAAACGGTCAGATGGGAAACAGGCCACTGTCGAAGATCCGAGGCCGATGGAAGTCAACGAAGACGATTCTGACGTCCCCGCCGTGGTACCGCTGTCGGAGTACGACGCGGTGGAAAGGGAGAAACTGGAAGCGCAGGAAGCCAAGGAGGATGAGGAGAGATCTGAGCAGAAGGCAGCCGTCACTGTGTCTGAGGCGGTCAGTAAGGGTCCGGTCCACACGGTGAAGGTGGCCGTCGTCGATGGGGCAAGGGTCGTCACCAGCATCGAAGAAAGGTCGCCCTCTTGGATATCCGCTTCAGTGACAGAACCTCCCAAACAAGCCGAAGATGAAGCCAAACCACCGGCCAGGGAGGAGTCTGCAAGAGAAGTCACTGCGGAGGAAACCCCCACCGCTCCCGCGGCTCTGCCCCAGAGCCAGGGCACCGGCGGTGACATGATCACGAGTGAGTTCACTTCGGAAGCCGTGACAGCCGCAGACACTACGGAGCCACTTGGTGCCGAGGAAGGAGCGGAGGCATCTGGTGCCGAAGAGACCACTGACATGGTCTCGGCGGTTTCCCAGCTGACTGACTCTCCGGACACCACCGAGGAGGCCACCCCGGTTCAGGAGGCGGAAGGTGGCCTGCCGGACGTGGCAGACCAAGAGAGGCGGACGCAAGAGGTCCTCCGGGCGGTCGCAGAGAAAGTGGGAGGAGAATCACGGCTGTCCGAGACCAGAGGCCCAGAAGACGCAGTTCGGACCATGCAGAAAGTAGGATCAAAGCTACTAGAGAAGGTGGAAGAAGCAGAGGAAGACTGTCAGGGGCTAGATCTGAGGAGAGAGATGGATGGGGCGCTGGCAGTACCTGCAGAAGAACCGAAAACTGAGAATTTGACACAAGGGGAGGCATGTGTCCAGGCCGTCCCGGAACACTTTCAAAAAGTTCCTCAAGTCGCAGAGCGTGTGCAGTCCGGTGAGCTTACAACCAGTTGTCAAGCTGAAGCCTTGGCTGGGGTGAAATCAGAGATTCTACTGGACTCAGCTGAAACTCTCACAGACAGTGAGACCAATGGAAGCACCCCGGTGGCAGACTCGGAGGCTCCCTGCATAACACAGCAAGGCAAGGGCGTGGGAACCCCGGAAGATAATGAGGTTGCGGCCGGCACACCACCACAGGTGGCAGAGGCAGCACCTGCACTGACAGGTGCTGCCTCTGATTTTCAATCCCAGGAAGAAAATACACAACATTCAAAAATGGGAGAGGTTCTAGAATATACAGATAAAGAGGTATCCGTGGAAACTGTGCCCATTTTTTCAAAGACTCAGGTGATTCAGGAGGCTGGCCAGTTTGCTGACGGGGAAACCAAAGACGGACCATTTGTTGATGGACTTGAGGTGTCTGCAGACACAGAAATAACAGTCAGTCAGAAAGAGATCATTGAAGATGCCTGTAAAGATGAAGTTACTCAAAAAACTGACTTTCAAAAGTGTGATGATACTGAACCCCAGAGTCAGGCCCAGTCTCTTCCAACCCCAGTGGAGAAAGAGATGATAGTTCAAGTAGAAAGGGAGGAAGTGGAAGCAAAGCCAACCCAAGTGGATGAAAAGAAACTTGAGCAAAAGCCCCCTGAAGAGCTCAGTAAGCAACTGGTTCACACAGTTCATGTGACCGTCATAGATGAGGGAAAGGAAGTTACCAGTTTTGATGAAAGTTCTCCTGCTCTCCTAGTTCAAGAGGAACTGGTATGCACAGAAATTCAAGTTCAAAGCTCTGAGACGTCATTACCTCTTACAGCTGCAGCAGTGGAGGAGAAGGTCTTAGGAGGAACCGTCAAGATTTTAGAAACAGCCGTAACTTTGGTGTGTGCAGATGTACATTTAGAACCGGAAGAAAAATCCTCTGAAACAGATGAAGACTTTCCTGCTCCGTGGGGGCGAGAGGCGGTGCCTGCAGGGTCTGAGTCGCAGGCAGAATGGACACCAGTAGTAGTATCTGCTACCCCCGAGAAAGACATCAATGCTGACCTGGAAGGAGATAAAACCACATCCCTGAAAGAGATGTCAGATGAAGACGATGATCAGGTTAGTTGTCAGAAAGTCAGAGTGAGTGAAACAAGAGAGGAAGATTTAAAGCCTGGAAATGAGATTTTGCAACTTAAGACGGAGAGCCGTAAACTTGTACAAAACGTGATTCAGACAGCCATCGGCCAGTTAGCAAGTACAGAAGAGACAGCCCCTGACGGACAGACACCAGCTCAGCTTATTCACGTTGACAAGCAGGAAGCTGGGCAGGAATTCGAAAGAGGAGAAATGGAGCTTCGGGCCTCTGGAGAGGATGAAACACAAACTACTGCTGCCAAAGAGGAGTCCGCACTAACCACTGTGGAACAGACACATTCAGGCATTCCCGAAGATGTGCTTGGAGCTTCAAAAGACATCGTGACCACCGAGGGCAAAAGTTCCAGTGTAAATGGCCAGCAGCTTAGAGAGGTAACGCTCCCAACCCAGGAAAAGGGAGAAGCAACTGGGACAAAGTCGGTGCTAGAAGATGACCATGCTGAGTTAGGAGAAAGAGCAGAGAAGTCAGTGTCAGGATCCCAGGAAGACAACCAGACCTCAGCCCTGGAAGGTTCTGAGGCCTCGGGAGGCTCAACCAGAGAGTCCCCGGATGCAAACGGACCAAAACGAAAAGAGAAAGAAGTAGAACGTCAGGAAGGAGACCAGCACAGCGAGTCCGAAAAAGAGATCACAACCCACCCACAGGAGGAGACCCAGAAAGGCACGCGAGAGGCAGCACCATCAGAACTTACAGAATCCTAAAGCATCACGTAAGTATGCTTTGCTTCCAAATTACATTTTTCCAGGGGGAATTTTGCAATCTTGTTCCCCAGCATATATCATCAGTTTGGCTCAAATAAACTTTTAAAAAAATAAGTAAAATAGGGAGTTCCCTGGTGGCGTAGTGCTTAGGCTTCGGCGCTGTCAACGCTGCGGCCTGGGTTCGATTCCCAGCCAGGGAACTACCCACATTTAAAAAAAAAATAAGCAAAATATTTATTTTCCTCTTTCATGCCACTTGTTAGTATATTGGTTATAAGGGAAGCAGGAGTTCGAGTAAGAACCTTCAATTGGGACAGTAACTATCAAGTGGACCAGGAGGTCTAAGTTTGTTTCCTTTTATTTCCTGTCATTGAAATGTCATTGATTGTTACTGGTGTCATGAAAATAATGATTTTACTCCCCCCTCCCATGTGACTGCTTTCAAAAAAATAAAGAGGCGTGTGTGTGCATAAGTTTGCATGTGTGTGTGTGCATGTGCGTGTGCATAGTATGCATGCATATGCGTGTGTGTGTGTGTGTGTGTGTGTGGCCAAAGACCTAAGAAACACATTGCTCACTCAGCTCCATATTAAGTAACTAGTCTATTGAATTTTTTTTAATAACTAGAAATCCAAAGTAAGTTTGCATTATACTGCTTGAAATTTAGTTTATAGCTCCGTAGAAAAACTGGATTTTTTTCCAGCAGTGGTCACAAACAAATTCCAGTGCATGTGACGAGCCTGACTCTTGGTGTTGGGGAACTGCAGACTTGGTTTTGAGGTCGTGTGCATAAGGTTATGGACTCTCACCCACTTTTTCTTACAGAATTAAACGGTGGCATTAGGGTCTCCAGTGGCTGAGCTCACCCTCACAGTGATTCTGTTGTTCAATAAATGAGTAAAGAAAAGGTTTTCTTTACTTACCATTCTTCCCTTCTTCTACAGTTACACTCCTGTATTTGTAAGACCAGAATGTGAAGACAAGAAGCGGAAGCAAATGAATGCTGCTGATGAGACTCAAGACCCACGTTTCAGAACTTGGAGGACTGAAGAGCAGGCACGTCGACTGATCTCATTTCTAGAGAAACGCTGACAATCCTGAGGCTTCGTCAGGAGCTGTGACCACTTAACATTTCCTCTTCTCCGCACCACCCTATCGTTTTCCCTTGATAGCATATAATGTTTCTCATTTAAGGTCCTAAATTCTTAGCCTGGAACTGGAGTCGGCAATACCTAGTTCTGCTTCTCAAACTGGAGTATCATTCTTTATGTATTTATATGTATGTTTTAAGTAATCCTCCTCCTGTACCTTTTGTATATTTTTTTCTTAATGCTTAAGGAAATGTGCAGCATAGTACATTCATTTGTATCACGCCGTGTATGACGGGGCATGCCGCCATGGTGATGCCTTGGGAAGCTTTAAGCCTCCATCGTAACCTGTGAAAACAGAGCTTCCCAGAAAAACATTCCTGATCAGAAGCTACAAAATTGTTATTTTAAAATTCACTAAGGACTAGGTCTGTGTCTAGTATAACTCTGAAATTGGTCACTTTCCTATTATACACAGTGTGCTAAAATTTAAAAAGATTTTTTTTTGAAACATATAGAATGTTCCATGGTTACTGTGAAATTTTTCGTTCTTACCCAGTGAGGTTGGAAGGAAGTTTTTTTCAGTAGCAGATTAGCTTTAAGTTTTTTCTCCTTAGCTTTAAGTGTTTTCTCCTTGATTCTTAATGTTGTTTGGAGAGATGAGTGTGCTTAGTCCTGAGGCAAAGTAGTGAACTGTTTTTCATACTATCAGGAAAAGAACTGTTTTAAGTTTTTGATTCTACTTTTATATGCTGGACCGCATTCAAACACAGCATGGAGTAAGTCAGGTTCTTTACAGATGGTATCTTGATAGATGCTGGGTTGTGTCTGTGCCATATTTCTGCCCACTCTTTTAAGAATAATGTTGCGTTTTGTTCATTTGGATAAATTGTGATTTGACGACTGATTTAAATAAAACATTTGCTTCACTTAGATTTGCTGGTTTTATTAGATAATTGAGAAGCCTGGAACATATGTTTACTGCATTCTAAAAGCAGAATAAGCTAGAACTTTCTAATGTGGTTGATACATGATATAACCCCTTTCACCTTTTGAGTTGATGTTTAGAGGAAGTCATAGTAGGCAGGTATCTCCCAAAATAAACCAAGAGCTTTTCAGAGGTACCATCTGGTATTTTCCGAAAAAGGTCAGTTTTCTTTGTTGACATTTGTTAATGACTGATGTCTCCAGAAAGTAATTTTAAGAAGGCTTAATTGTAAAAATGAGCTTTGTGTTCTAACAAGTGATCTTGGAATTCTTTTTAAATGTTAAAATCATTTCAGATTCTTTCTAATATATAAAGGATTCTGTCAAACCACCGCCACACAAGGAGCAGCCACCTATCTCCCACAAATTTCCACTTTTCACATGTAGAAGTGGTCTGGCATATATACTTCTTAAATTTCACTCAAACTCGGCACTCCAGTTTGAGAACTTAATTTTGACTGCCAGTTAATGATTTGAAAGCCTAATGTTCTAGACAGACTAGAATAGTCTTTTAGCAGAAAGATAATTTGCTGTTAAAACCGGAGAGTATCAACAAACCTGATGACAATAAATGGCTACAGTAGAAAGATAACCTCATTAACAGTATATGGCTTTGTAGTTGGAAAACATTTTAATATTCTTTTAGGAGTTACTCTCATCTATAATAACCACCCGTGTTTAATTATTAAACTTTAAAATCCCCAAATTAAAAAACACTCTATGATCTAAGTAGCTTTCTATTGCCAACTTGAGACTTAGAAAACACCGAATGCTGGTGTTAATTTTTTAAGATCAACCAAAAAGCATTGGAGAGGACAGCAACCTGTGGGGAGTTCATGACAGTGCCAAATAGCTAGTTAACTTCCTCTCTATGGCACGAAGAAACTTTGCTGTTTTGAACAGATTAAAGATTTGTGTAGTTTGTGGTAAACATTTTTTTTAATGTAAATTCCATCCCCCTTCATCCCATCTGTATTGACACGTGGTCAGATCATCACAATTCGTCTTCCAGTGGTAGCTGCCTCATGACTCCGCTTTTCGTGCTAATACCTGGATGTAACCTGGATTACTTCTGAACATGCTCTCTGTACCTTTGTTGGTTAAGCAACATTGTTTTATTAGCAAGAGGGATGCTATTAACAGTAGCATGAAAATACCTGCTGTTAATTTATGAAGGTCATAATATTCAACTGTAAACTGCAGAAATTGGAGTAAGTGCCTAAATTTTGCTACTTTTGGCATTACTATAGAACCATGTACAATCAAAAGCAATGTAAGACTTGTAAACTCTTGCCACGTCTTGTATTTGAGGACTATAAAATGTTCCTCCAGATTATTTTGCTAATGGTACAGGAGTTGACTCTCTGTACACACTTGCTTTGTTCCAGAACTTTCCTTAGATCTTTGGAGCTACAGCTAGTCAAGGGCTGAAATTTTTTAGCTTTCAGTGTAAGCTACAAGCCTAGCAGTTTCCTTTAATCTGAGACAATATTTGAGTCCTAGTTCTGTATGAGGGCAAATTTTCATTTATCTAATAAATAAAATACAACTTAATTAAATGCCATGGATTTTCTTCCTGTAATTTCACCTTAATTCAGTTTTGATTACTTTTCTCTTTACTGTTGAGATATTCATCACACATTTAACTTCTACTTTTAACTACTTAGCCATCCTTTGCAGCACTGTCCACAGAGCATCATGGGAGTTTGGAATGTATCTGGGATGTGTGTGGATGCACAAAAATCTCTATCAGTGATCCTTAACCTTTTTGGGTCAGGGGCCCCTTTAATTGGAATCTTATTAAACGTCTGGCTGACCTCCAACTACCAAAAACCAACACAGTTTTATGTACAAGTTTTGGACAGTCACATAGACCTACTCTGAAATCCCAATCAACAACCCGAACAAGAGTTAAGAAATGCCTTCTCCAACTCTATGAGAAAGGAAATGAACACAGCCCAAGGGTTCCAGGGAGTTACAGGCGGGAAGCTAAACACAACCAGTGTCAGGTAACTTGTAAGTCTACATGACCATGACTGTTGACCTGTTGGGAAACCTGGCAGAGTTTTTATACAAATACAAATGTCTCCTTAACACCAAATTCCTCACCATATCCAGCCTAGATCACTAATTAGGGAAGTGACCTGGGGCCTAACCTTACATATTGGAAAACTGAGATTTAGATAGCCACCTTTTAGGTGATAACACAGTTTTTGGCTAAGGTGACCAGGACTTGGGGATGGCCTGGCAGTGAAGATGAACATGACTTTTTTTTTAAAGCTGTCACAGCTTAGAAACAATTCCATATTTTTCTATCTAAGTATTACCAGGATCCTCCTAGCATCTTCCCAGTAATCTCACAACTTTCCATTGCTGGTTGACATTAAAAATTTTAACACCAGAGGAGAAGTGTCACATCTAATCTCTTAAAAGAAACTTCATTATAATACTCATCTATGGAGCCCATTGGCAGGCTAACATGAGCTAAATGATGCAATTAGGATCCCATGTGTTATTTTTCCCACAACAGGATACTGAGTACTAAAGGTTAGCTCTGATAGAACCTTACACTTTTCCTTCCATTCTAATCCAAATAGGTAAAATTAATGAGCATTGAGGCGATCCTATAAACTAGGCTAATGGAAAAACCACATTGTGTTGGATCTTACCTATGTTAGCCCTAACAGCTCACCTAATCCCTGGAAAAGCAGGTGGGCTTGCCTCTAGAACTTGAAACCTGAATACAATCAGGGTTCTTTTTAATGACTTTACAAAGGATTCTGGTCAAGACGGTGCAATAGGTAAACACTGCTCACTATCAGAACCACATCAATTACAACTCAACTACAGAATGACCATCATTGAGAATCTCCCCAAGTCTTGCTGAACTGAAGCCCTACAGCTACACACGTACAGAAGTAGGCTGACCAGATGTTCCATTTTAAACGGGACAGAAAACAGCACTCCTGCTTCAAACGTTATGTATGGTCAGCCTACTGACATCTTGAATTTATCCCAGTGAGACCAGGCTGACCCTATGTACCATTTGAAATGGGGCAGTTCCGTTGTTTTCTGTCCCTTTTAAAATGGTACGACTGGTCAGCCTAAGAAGATGCCACTTTGAGACCAGTAGGAAGGGCAGAGACAGGGAATGGGCTGGTCCCACATCTACATGTGACTATTAAAAATAGGGAAGGCTATCTCAGCTGTGGAGGTTTGCTCCAGAGGAGCAAGGTGTCCCAGCCCCACACCAGGCTCCCCAAACCAGGGTCCCAGTGCCAAGGAGAGAAGTCCCCTTAACTTCTGACTGTGAAAACCAGTGGAGATTGTGGTTGAGTGAAAGGCAGGGTGGCTGCAGTCCCAGGCTCTCCTCCTGAAGGGCCCGCACCTGGACTTACTTGCTGATTGACTCACTTGCTCTGAACTCCAGCGCTGGGGCAGCAGCTTGAAAGGCACCAGAGACTTACGGGGCGGAATTGAGTTATCCAGCTTCAGAGTGAAGGTTGGAGGGGCAGCTTTCTCCTTGAGGGAGGAGCTTGTGGTAGTTCTTCTTTCTTTGTTGAGCCCTCCCACTCCCTGCGTGCAGGGAGGGCTCACACCAGCACGCAGGGAGTGGGAGGGCTCAACAAGGAAACAAGGACTCCATCAAACTGGCTATTACCTTTCATCTGACCCACCCTAGTGATTCCCTGAGACCCTGCCCCACCCAACTTGCCCGCATACCCAAGCAGCTTTCAGGTGCTTTTCCTTACAACCTGTCTTAGCTCATGCTGCCAATTTAATGTAATCTCTCAAAGTTTCACAAAACCCAAACAAGCAGCATCTGGCTTGAGTATGTCCCATACCTCCAGCTGAGTAGTCCTAAGCCCAGCACTAGTAGTGGGTTAAAGAGCTTGTTTTGGGCTATAAAATGGATTTAAGTTACCATATTTTGCTGTGTATAATGTGCATATTTTTGCCCAAATTTCTGAGAGAAAAATAAGGATGCACATTATACATGGGTAAGACTAATTCTGTACCTATATAAATATTTTTTTATTTTTATTTATTTATTTATTGCATGTGGGTAGTTCCCTGGCTGGGAATCGAACCCAGGCCACAGCACTGACAGCTCCAGTGCCGAAGCCTTAAGCCACTACACCACCAGGGAGCTCCCTAAATATTATTAATTCTTTTGTTTATGCTTGAGTTAAGTGTTAACATTAAATTTCTTGTGCTGTAATATGTTAAAAAATAAATGCTAAAATTCCTTCGTAATACAAAAAACAAGTACCTAAATATAAACAAATAGAAATTTGAATTAAAAAGTGAAAATGATTTTTTTTTTCCCCTGAACATGGGTGTGCATTATACATGGGAGTGCATTATACACGGCAAAATACGGTACTTGCCTCAATAACAGAACAAATAGGGTAACAGTTGAATAAAGTTTTCCCCTTCCTGACCTCCACCATCCACCCAATTGCTTCTGGCCTACAGAAATGTTTACACATTTGGGAAAATACCATTTGAGCCACGTGGGGTTTTGAATCCTGGCTGTCTCTACTGGTTGGGTATCCTCAGAAAAGTTACTTCTCTGGGCCTCAGTTTCCTCAGCTGTAAAAATGGGACTTTTCTGACAGGATTGTTGGGAGGAGTAAATGTTAGCCCTGAGCACAGAGACTACCCAATGCAGGCTCTCATTCCCCGCCCTCCCCGCCCCCCACTTAGTCATTCAGTTGACAATGAATTCTTCACAAGGAGCAATCTTCACCATGACCAGGGGTACTGGGCACTGTACATTTTCCAGGGAAGACCATAAGCTTGATTCAAGAATTTAATAACACTTTTATGTTAAAAAAATTTTGATCTGCCCAAGGAAAATGAAACCACAAATAGTTTGTCTTGGTCTATTTTTTTCAAACTGAAGATTCTCAGTCTCACTTTTATTTTACTTAGAGAGCTGTTAACAGTTTAGTCAGTATTCTTCCAGTTGTGTTTAAGGAATTAGTTCCAGAAAAGGCAGATTCAATGATCTGGATCTTAATATAATTAACTTTCTATTGGTTTAAACATTTCTAAGCCTAACTTTTGCTTACCTGCAAATAATATATAGCAATAAAAATGGAGGACTAAAACAAAACAAAATGCAATCGAAGTATTTTGAGGGTTCTTAAAATTGTGAAAATGCAAAGTCAACCTGAAGAACCAGTTACAATCCATTACAATTGACTATCCTGTCCATACAACAAATTGTCTTAGAATTCATTCCTAGAGAATGAAGAGAACTTCCCCACCCCCAGCAAATTGTAGGAGGTACCACATAGCACGTCATCCTCCCCATCCATCCTTCTAAGTGCTTGTATCTTGTCAACAGCAATGCAGTGTTTACCTGACACGCATGACCGGGGCCTGACATTTTGAACTGAAGGGTTCCTTCTGAGTGCCTCAGAGCTTTCCTTTTCTTCCAATGTAGAATTACAAAGAAACAATAGTGGCCAGTTCCTATGACTAGTCAGGAGAAGGCTTGGGGGTCCATTCTACTCTCCATTCTTGTATCATTGTCCAAAGCTGCACTTATCTATCATCTATCTATCTACCATCTATGTATCTATCTTGTTGAAAAATAAGTGACAGATATCTTTTAGTGGCAAGCTTTCTTCCCATTAAAGTCATATTTCCTATGGTAAAATGAAATCCTACAGTACTTTACAAAATGTATTTTTTAGCAACATTTGTTGAAGGAGTGAGTTGCTTTTTATTGTTTCCTCTATGAAAGGAAAAGTAATAGAACCAGTGGGTTATTGAGGGTTAGTCCAAGAATGACAACTCAAATAAATTCTGAAGTGAGGCTGTTCAGATTGCACATAGCATCAACTGAAATTTCCAAAGCTTATTTAAATGGGCGCCATCAGAAACTCAGAGTAAAGTGTTAAATGTGTAACCTCCGTGAGAAACATTCCAGGGTAAGGTGGGTGGGCTTCCTTATCCGTACCCACCTCTCCGTGGTGGAGGTGGCCACAAGCTGGTGCTAAGAGCCCCTGCACAATCACAGGTAGGGAGTAGCCTTCTCCTCCACCCAGTTTCTGGAGAACTGGGGCTGGCTGGCATCTTGTCCTCACCTCTCTCCTCACTGACCAGATCCCCACGGCTTTCTGGTCTTCAGGACTCTGCCTTTTTTTTTGGTGGTGGTGGGGGTGGGGTGGGGTGGGGATAGTTCCCTGGCTGGGAATCGAACCCAGGCCGCAGAGTTGAGAGTGCCGAAGCCTAGCCACTACACCACCAGGGAACCCCCTAGGACCCTGCCTTTTGGCTGCATTCCATGTCCCTTCAAGCTTGGGATGGTGTGGGGACATGCCCTGATTTTCCCTTTCACAGATACTCAGAGAAGTTAACTTGGCACAAGACTCTCATTAAGTTGGGAGATGTGAATACTGTTAAAAAAAAGAAATCAGTGGGAACCACTCAGTATTTGATAACCTAGGTTTACACAGCACCAATATACAAATACCCCCCAGCTTCTTTTCCTTTGCTGTCAAAGAATTGGGTAAGACGGTCTCCAGACCTAATCCTGGTCAAACTTCGGCTGTTTCCAGTATCTTCATGGACAGTTTACTCATTTGAATCTCAGTCTTAACACCCAGTGCAGTTATCAGTGTCTTCACTTCACAAATGTGGAAGATGCCGTTCGTGTCGGGGTGGGGGTGCCCACAGTCCTGAGAGCAGAGATGCAGCAGCAAGGAAGCAACTCCTCGTGCAATGCTCTCCACGCCCCTCCTTGCATCGTTATGGGTAGACAAACACACAGATAAAATTATATCCTCTTTTAATTAAACTTTATTCAATGAAAGTATGTATAAAAACTTACAAATCTGAGAACTCGACTATACATGAAACAGGACGGTGGGACAGTTGGTTCTAACACAAACTTACAGACAACTATGAACTGTTCCTCCCTCTCCCCTGCGGTCCTGATTTCTGGCTGGTTCTGTCCTGTGAGACCATGCTGTGCCTGGCCTAAGGGAAGACTGATGGATACATTTTACTGCTTTCAGGCCAACAGAGGTAATTTCAGGTGTTAGAAAAAAATATTGGAGACTAAATATCAAAGGCAAGTTTTTTCCCAGAAGAGCAATTAGGTTTTTTGTCCTGATTTTTCTTTCTTTGCCATTTCTGATGCTTCAATGAATGTTGCTAATAAACTATTAGTACCAATTTTTAAAGTCGTTAAGGTTACTACATGTCCTGCTCACAACTCCCTCCGTAAGACGCATATTCTTGTACCCTTTTTCCTGCAGTAAACACATTGATTTAAAAACAATAAGTTGGTGCTAAAACAAATTTACTACTGGCAATTGTTTAGAATTGCATGTTAATTCTATTCAGAAAGACTATCTGTAGAATAGTACTTTCCAATCTGATTTTTAAAACCAATAAATTTGTCAGAAATGAAAATAGTGTTTTGTATTTTGCTGTTATTCCATTTTGAAAGAGGCTAGCAGTTAGATAAGGCATGTGCATTAATTCACCTGTTTGTAGAAGTATCCGCATCTTTTCTCTTACAAACACACAAACTCACAGCTTGTCACGTTTTAGACAAAAATTAAGATTGCCATCACATTATTACTCTTTCTCTTTTGTGTTTTGTTCAAGTAGATTTCTTAACAATTTTACTTGACTGGACATAATCTCAAAGGGTGCATTCTGAAATAAGACACCTGGAAGATAAATACTAAGAACGTTCTCTTGGGTCGAAAGTTCCCCTACTCCTAGGTTTTGCATAGTACAGAGCCCACTGTGTCTCTGAGAAGCATGCTATATTTTCTGACACTCTTTTTCTGGGAAGGAAGACATTACCCAGGGGAAGTCATAATTTTAGCTTACCAAATTCCATTCTAGCTGTTTTGTTATATACCCTTCATTAGTTCCAAGTATGCTTTTAAATAATCTAAAACTCAAAACCTACTTGAGTTTATAAGTACTACTGACCATTATCTTTCCAATATCCCCTGAATTAAAGTAAGTATGTTCCAGGTTTATAATGCACAAAGCCTTGACGGAGGAGGGGCTGGGGACGGCAGGAAGGGACCTGGGAGAAAGGGACCAGGGACCTGTTTGGATCATGCCTTGGAGAACTACAGTTCTGAACTGGGGGAAGGGAAGGAAGATAGTCTGTGTAAAAATGAGTTTTAAAAAGGTAAGTGACATTCAGTCTAACAACACTGTTTCCTGCTCCTTTTTGATGGACGCTAGCACAGGGTGGTCAGGCTCCGTTACTTCCGAGTCCCCACTACCCAGGAGAATGGAGCGCCCTTCATTGAGGGCAAAGACGTCCGAGTTCTGGTTTTGGCATGAGTGTTTAACAACCTCATTGGGAGTCGAGAACGTCTTGTCACACAAGTTGCATTTGTAGGGTTTGTTGGTTTGTACCAACATGTTGTCCATCTGACTGCCTTCCTCGAATGTGCAGAGTTCCAGGGTCTGTTTGTCCACCATGGTGTATGTGTCGATGCTCTGGTTGAGGCACACGTGCCGGGCAGCCTGGTTGGCCCTGCAAAAGCTCTTGTCACAAGTGCTGCATTTGAAAGGCTTCCCAGTGTGTATGTACATGTGCTCCCTCCAGTGGCTTTTCTGGATGAATTTGCGCCCACAGATCGTGCACTCATACTTGCGCCTCTTCACCTCCCTCTCCTGGTCCGCCTGCTCCAAGTTGTCAATGTCCGCGATGTCCGAGGGCGGCGGGGTCTCCGAGTGCTGCTGCCCGTCGATGAGTGGGGAGTCTGAGATGTGCTGCAGCTCGCTGTCACTCACCATCCCAGCCTCAGGCACTTCCATGGCGTCTTTTCCTAGGTCAGCGGCGTTGCTACACAGAGACAGGGGCACGCGGCCTTCTCCGGGTTGGCTAGCTGTAAAAGGCACCCCGGTGTGAATCTGCAGGTGCTCCCGCAGACTGCTCCGCAGGGTGAAGCGCCGGCCGCACAGGTGGCAGGCGTAGTACTTCGGGAAGCTGCCGTTCCTCTTCATGATGCTCGGCTTGACGTGGGCGATGGTGAGGGACGTGGGCTGCTCATCAGAGGAAGAGGCTTCCAGATTGGTCTCTTCCCCAGGAGGAGGGGGAGGAACGGGAGTGGACACGAGTTCTGGAGACAGGGAGGTCTGCAGTGGGTCCGAGGGAGTCATGTGTGTCCGATTCACCTGGGTCACAGTTGAAGTCAGCTGAGAGAGCTGCGCGGCTCCCGGCACCTGCTCCTGGCTCATCCTGGAGGGCTGGGGCCGCGGTTCTCGCCCAAGTTTTTCAGGCGCTGAAGCAATCTTGCTGGCTTGTCTCAACTGATGATCTGCAATCTGAATGCCGTACAAGGATGAAGCCAGAGGGAAAACTTGGTCAGGATGAGAAAAAGCTCCTTGGCTGGCCAGGCTAGCTTCCTGGATCAGAGGGTAAGCATGCAGAAACTTGATCCCCTGTTCTAATCGAACGGGGTCGATCAGCTGAGGCGCCATCTTCCCCGTGTACATCAAATGTAAGAGATAGCTGAAGATATCCGGCTGTATGTCAGTGGGTTTCAAACGGACACATTCACTGAAAGAAACAAGTAAAAAGTCTGTAAGTCAACGTCAGTCCATGTCTCCAGGGATAACATCAAGCCTGAAGAAAGATACAAGCACTTTTAAAGGCCAATGAAACAAGAACATTTCCCATTTCTTACTGTGTTTCATGAAATGAAATGGAATAACCAAGAAGATAACTGGAACCTATATAATTTAACTTTATTTGTATTAAGAACACAGAGGAAATACAGTAAGTATCTTTTAAAGGACTGAGGAAAAGTTCATGCTAAACCAATGTGGTTCTCTTAACTCAGACTCTTGAAGGAATTTTTCTCCTAGTAATTTATGTAAAATTATAGCTATCAAATTTGTGTTTCAAGAAGAGGACCCAGTGCTTTCTATCAGTCTGAGGGGTTCAGAACCACTGACCTGGCAAATCTTTTGACTAGGATTATGTATTGATCCAATACCACCCAGCATGAGATCTTTTAAGGTAGGTCAAATGCTCCACCTAGTCAGAAAGTTGCATCGTCTGTAAAATACACGGGGAGCTACCCTAGTAGGAGCCAGACAATGAAAGTGAAAGAAAAATAAAGCCTAATTCTGTCAGTTCCCTGCAGCTCTGCGATCTATGTCCAGCATGAAGGCAGAAATACAGCAAGAGCTGGGACAAGGGAGGGCGAGCCCCATCCTAGTGCAGTCAGAGCACCTTCCCAGTACCGCTAGACGGCTAAGAAGTGATTCTGGGACAACTCAGTTGCTTATCGAATGTTATCATCACCATCATTGAAACTGAGTGGCTTTAGGACTTTGGTTAAATCTACTTTTAAATCCTAGCTCTAGAAATTATATTCCTCGCTCACTCTATACCCCTCTTAGACCTAGCTTTCCCCCCTGATGATCAGCAACCTTCAAGGCAGCAGGAGACAGTAGCCTGGACCTGACTAATGGTCCCACGGTCCAGACCGCAGGCAGGCTAAAGGTAACATCTTGACCTAAGTTTCAGTTTCTGAGTCCTAAGGTGGAACAACCCCCTGGCTACTTTCCCATGGCACCAGACAGACCTCAGAACTGTCCTCAAGACATGAGGAAATGATTCATTACCCTTATGTCACCCCTGACCAGTCAGCTGCCAGCATGACCCTCAGTCCTTAACCCACAGTGTCTTCTGATTTTGCCCTACAGAATCTGTTATCTACACACCATTGTGGAGTTCAGGCTTTTGAGCATTAGCTTCCCATTTTCCTGGATGGTACGATTCATCAATAAAATAGCCAACGTTTTTCACTGCGATTATCGGTGTTTAGTGTTTGGCTCTGCTAGCGCCCAGCGGACGAACTCTCTCTGTTCTGTAACACCGTCTGAACTGCAGCGGGGCTTTCCAGGCATTACCTGATTTGATTGCCATTTATTCTCATTTTACAGATAAGGAAGGGACTGAGGCTCAGAGGGATTTATGCCTCGCTCAACATCACAGAGTAAGTGGTGGAACTGAGATTTAAATCTGGGTCTCATTCCAAAGGCACGGCACCAAGATTCTTTTTAAAGCATTAAAACAATCCTGTGTAGTGGATGAGGCCGAGTTGATTATTCCCATTGACAGACATGGAAACTGAAGTCCCCAGAAGTTAAGTGATTTATCAGAGGCACCTAAAGCAGTTGTGGTGGTGTTGATTTCTAATTATTTTTAGACTTTCGTGTGTGCGTCATCCCAGAAAAGGCATCCTGGTTCAAGCAACATTAGTCAGGAGGGCCTCACTAGAGCTCTTCCTAGACCACTGGTGATGGGAGTTCTACTACATCATCAGAAATCTACAGGTTACATCTCCACACATTGTGAGGCTTATGTGTGTCACCCATTGAGTGAATACAGTCTACAGACAATGCATTTTCAACTTCAAAGATACCATCCTAGAATGCCTTTAGATTTTATCATCATTTTTGGTAAAACCACTTCTTACTACTGTAATTCTTTTTGGCTCTGTTAGCTGTTTCATCTTATCAACAATTATTTTTCAATATGCTAAAACAGTAACAGCTTACTCAGCTCCCCTAAATGTAATGTTTCATTCTATTAAAAAAAAAAAAAGGGAAAACGTGACTTTCACAGTAATTACACAGTAATTACGTGACAGAACAGATTTCAATAATTACTGTTGCCATCAATGTGTGACTGCATACAAATAATCATGGGAAAAATGTTTGACGACAAAGTATGGAAGCCAAAGAATATAAATCAAGCATAAAAACCAGCATCCCTTGACACTGTAAAGGCACTTATGTGACTCTATTTTAAAAAGACATACTGATCATTCATATCTTTATTTTATTTCTCTTTATAGTCCTTTAAATTATTTATATTCTTCAAATAGGAAGAGGTGATCTTCCCATTAAGCACAAAGCAAGTGCCATGCCGACAATACTGCATGCACACTAGAATATATTTAGACACTCTAGGGAAGTGCAATATTCAGGATCAAGCTTCCGGGATTATGTGTGGTGAAGGACACTTTAATAATAATTCATCAGCCCAAAGTTAAGACACAAGCAGAGAGGATCTTTCCAGGGCCAGGGAGAGAGAGGCCTATTGAACGGAGAAAGCACGCGCCTTTAGAGATGCAAATCAGCCCCAGGAGACGATAGGGCACCTTTTGTTCTGCTGGGTGGAATGTTCCTCTAGGCAGAAGGATGGATAGGATAGAGGCAGTGAGCCCTTCGCCCCCCCCCCCCCCCACTTGTTTTTCAGCATCAATGAAAGTAACTACCAAGCACAGCCCCTTTCCATAAAAACTTCAAGGTCTGTCTACTGCCTGTGTATCAGGGGTGACTGGACAGTACACCTCTCAAATTTTAAAGGACTATGTGCAGTCTCTGATGGCAAAGAAGAGATGGGGCTGGCCAGGCCTGGAAGGAGCAGAATGCCATGGGGCTCTGCAGGGCTGGGGGACACCCCCAGGGAGGGGAAGGCAGAGTCCCTGGGGTTTATTGCCAGTGCCCAGGGTCCAGGGAGGTTTCCAGATAAACCAATTTATCTTGATTTTTCATTTTAATTTTTTTTTCTTAAAGCAGAAGCACATATACACACACAGACACTTAAAAACATTGCTTTAAGAAGTCCCTTATGTCACATTCCAGCCATCTATCTCCACTCATGATCACTCCCAGGCAGCTAGATCTTTCTTCCTCACTCAGCTCTCCATGGGTCACTTTGGTCATTTCCAAGTCCTCTGGGCAAAACATAGCTGTCTACAATAGAATTATACCCAAGTGGTTTGACTTGCAGATATCTGCTTGATATAACATTCTTATGCAAGAAAAATATAGTTCTAGCACAGCTACAAGCCCTTAGTATAAACTTCTGTAGTAATCTACGTTTTCAATTTTTCCTTTACTAGAATCTTAAAGTACTTAAAGAACTCCGAAAATAAGGATTTTCAGATAATACTAGACTTTGTCAGAGGCTCAACTTAGCAAGTCCCGTCTCAGTAGTTTTTTATTTTTTGAGAGCTGCAGGGCAGGTCTGCAGTCCTACATGACAAAACTTACCGGAGTAGCAGGCGTGGGACAGAGACATCTAGTGGTTAACTTCAGACATAACACACTCTCCAAGAAGGGGGGAAAACGACTCTCAGCCTATCTCTTTTTTTTTTCCTTTCTTTTTTTTTTTTTTTTTTTTTTTTTTTTTTTTTTTTTTTTGCTTTTTGGTATGTGGGTGGCTCCCTGACAGGGAATCGAACCCAGGCCGCAGCGCTGACAGCGCCAGTGCCCAAGTCTTAAGCTGCTACACCATCAGGGAACTCCCTCAGCCTATCTCTTAAGGAGACAGGCGGCATGCCGTTCAGGTGGCCTTGCAAAAAAGGTTCTGGTGTAAAAGCCCGTCTCTGCTCTTTGTCCCAGTGAGGTGCACCAGCAACAGCCCAAATGGCCTGTGCGGTAACACATGGCTGCTGAAAGATGGGACTCCTAGCTACACAGGTATCACATTCCCTTGGTGGGAAGGCATTTACTTACTTACTTACTGCCTGACACTTAAGTTTCTTGCATCTATTTAAAAGCTCATAACATGTATCCTTTTACTCCTCCAATTAAAATCTTCCCCTTTTCCAGACAGTTCAATTCACTGTGTTCAGAGACTTGCAAGTACCCACTAGGTCTGAAGTTTCAGACAATGAAGTAAATGAAGGAAGGTCTCTGACAAAAGTAAAAGGAAGCATTCTCAGTGTCACAAGAGAAAGCGGCCTCTGCGTGCCATCAGCCCTGCTCCTCCAGACATTTATCAAGTGGCTATTCTATACAAACACCTGACTGAACACCCAGGAGTTCAAAAGGATTCCTAAGACCTGGTCTCTCCCTCAAGAACCCTACAAATGAAGAGGGGTGGGAATTGCACAAATAACAACAAAGGGAAAATGTGTAACCTTGTAACGTGGCGTAAACCCAGCGCAATGAAATGTGAGCGAGGAAGAAATCGCGTTTGACCATCCCATTCATTTAATTAGTGGAGGGGTCATGGAAGAGGTGACGTGTGAACGGGGCCTCGGGGTGTGGGCAGAATACCAGCCAAATACGGTTCAGGTGAGGGGTGAGGTCCCAAGGGGGGCAGTTGGAGATGAGGCTGGAAGGTCAGGCTCCAAGCCTGCAGGGCTTCCAAAGACAGAACAAGGAATCTGTACCCAATTTTGATAGGCAGTGGGTACCCTCTCGGTCTCCAATCAGAGAAATAACACAACCCAGTAGGTTTCTGATCAAAGGCGTGCTGCGATCAAAGCAATGCTTAGAATATTGATCTGACAGTAATGTGGGAATGATTAGGAAATGAAGTGTGAAAGGGAAGGAAAGGACTAATATGAAAGGTATTTTCAAGAAAACCTGATTTGGGGACTGATAAGGCATGATTTTAAAGAGATCTGAAGTATGAGTTTCTGGAAGATAAAATGGAGAAGTCTGGAGGGACTTCAGGCCAGACTTAATTCAGTTTTAGATATGCTAAATGAGGTTAAAAGGAGGAAATACAATTCTAAGTCTGGCGGGCAGCCTGGGGTCTTGGGAAATAGAGATCAAGGTCAGAGTGGTAAACTGGCAGCTTCCAGTGGAGGCAAGATTCAGGGAAGACACCGCTCTTCAGGCTGCAGATACACGGAAAGCCCCAGACCCACACTCACCCAACTCACAGAGGGCAGGAAAACAAGGGGTGTCAGAGCTATCAGACGTAGATGCCCACCCTCAGGAAGGAAGAAAACAGCAGTAAAGGCTGCAGAGGACAAGGACAACAGAGACTGAGAGAAGAGCAGTGGTTCTGATGAGAGGTGACCTTGGAGAAATGATTTCAGTAGAGCGAGGGGCAGAAACCACAGCGCCCATGGGTAGGAAGAGTGTGGGATGAGGCCAAGACCAGCAAGGCCACAGCGCTTTCGGAGTCAAATAAAGGAGAAGCAGCACCACAACTCAGGTGGACAGCGGTGTAAACCTGCGGGGCGGGGCCTAAAAGGATCAAATGAAAGTGCGGAATAAAAACTAAGGGCTGGGACCCGGGGGCAAGAGGGCGGAAGGAAGATCCTTTTCCTTAGACAGCGAGGGACGCTCTTCTTCAAGACAGGAGAGATGGGAGGAAAAAAAAAAACAAAACAAGTGGAGATACTGAGATGGAGACATTTTCAGAGATGAAAAGAAGAAAGCGAGTACTTCACACCATCAAGCTTCTCGTTGGAGAAGGAGACAAGGCTGAATACTAGAGTCCTGGGAGTCTCAGGGGCCTGGGGCTGGATTAGTGAGAGGGAGGGATTCATGAGGCCAGGCAGCAGCTGGCTTCCCGATGGACGTGAGGAGTGTGCAAGGGTATCCGAGGGTGGAGGGGCAGCTTGGGGCTCGAAGGTCCACGATTCTTAAGTGCCACTGGAAGGATGAGTAACCAAGACGGGTGAGGTCACGGGGAACTGGGAGCCCAGGAGCCCAGGGACAGGGAGCGAGACCCCATGGTCTTGCTGAGGGCAAAGAGCAGGTTCAATTGGAAAGACGGTCACGGAAGTTCAGAGTCTGCAGTCATTAGAGTATTACAACCACGTTAGTTACCTGGTCTGATGGACAAACAACATCTTAAAGTAATTGGAGAATGAAGCAAGAACTGATTTGTGTGCCTTGAAGTACACATCGCCGATGGCAACCGTGCAGTCACACAGGAAACCAAACTCGCGCTGAGCGTTTAACTGCTGCAGGAGAATAAGTCCATGGTTGGCCAAATCCATTTTTTTAAAAATCTGCAAAGCAAACAATTTTTTTTTTAAGAAAGCGGATTCACAAAACGTATGTGTCCTTAAAGTCACCAATAGTAACGATCACAGGTAACATGCCAGGCCCTAAACTGCTCCCTAAGGCCACTCGTGTAGGCTTCACGGCAGCCCTGAGTCGTCATGTCACTGCTCCTAGGGCACGGAGGGTGGCACTGCCAGCAGCCAGGGCTGCAGGATTTGCCCACGTTTACGCAGATAGTAAGGGGAGAAGCCAGGAAATGAACTCAGGTCCTCTGCACTCCAGATCGTTAAGTCTTTTCCTTTAGTATTCCAAATGCAAATTTTAATGATCAAGGGAGATACATAAATTAAGGCGCTGGGTGGGGCTACAGCAGAACTGGGTGGAGATGACACTAAGTCTGGGGCAGTTTTCCAGATCCTGCTGTGTGGCCAGGGCTGCCCCTGGCAGGGAAAGTGCACATCCGATACGCCCCTGGACACCGCCACTCCCGGAGTGAGGGAGCAGCACGTGCTCTTCTTCATTCTTTGGGGAGGAGGAAACGGGCTTTCAGAGGTGTAAGTAACATCGCCCAGGCCGTGTAGCTAGCTTTAGTGTTTAAACAGGAATGCTCTGAGTCCAGGTTCTAAGATCTTCATGCCCCCCACTTCACTCTAGCTAACCACTCAGTCCAAATCCATCTGCAGCACGGGAACTGCTTCTAGAGGAGGTGGTTCCTCAAATCAGTAGACTGCTCCTTTCCCACAGTCAAGCAGCGTTTATGACAGCCCACCATATGCAGATTAACATTATACTTAACAATATATGTAAAGGTTAGAATAATTCTTTCTCCTTAAGATTGGAACCAAGACAAGGATGTCCATCTGCTTCCACGATTCCACACAGTGCTGGAAGTTCTGGCTAGTGCCATGGAGCAAGAAAGGAACTAAAAGGTATACAGAGAGAAAAAGAAAAAGTAAAACTGTCCCCATCTGCAGATAATATGGTTGTTACTTAGAAAATTCCAAGGAATGTACAGAGAACTAATAAAGGAGTTTGGCAATGCCACAGGATGTAAGACAAACATAAAAATGAATTGTAGTTCTATATACTAACTTTGAACTTGTGGACCTTGAAATTAGAAATATAATCACTCGAAAAAGGAGAAACACATGTAAATTTAACAAAACATGTATAGGACTTGCTTGTTGAAAACTACAAAATGTTCATGAAAAGAAATCAAAGAAGAGCTAAATAAATGGAAATGCACACTGTATTTACAGTTAGGAAGACTCAACATAGTAAAAATATAAATTCTTCCCCAAATTGATCTAGGGGTTTGACACAACTCTTAACAAAATCCAAGTAAGATTTTTTTTTGTAGATATAAACAAGAATATTCTAAACTGGATATGTAAAGGCAAAGGAACTAACAGAGCTAAAACAAATTTTTTCTTTTTTGCTAAAACAACTTTTAAAAAAGAAAGCAGGGGGAGTTCCCTGGTGGTGTAGTGGCTAAGGCTTCGGTGCCGTCAATGCTGCTGCAGCCTGGGTTCGATTCCCGGCCAGGGAACTACCCACATGTAAAAAATAAATAAATAAAAGTTAAAAAAAAAGTTAAAAAAAAAAAGAGAGAAAGTAGGAAGAGTCAGTGTATTCAATTTCAAGATGTATCATGTAAGTTACAGTATTCAAGACTGTGGTACTGACAGAGGGACAGAGACACGGATCACTGGAACAGAAAAGAGAACTCAGAATTAGACCCACATAAATATGCACAATTGATTACTGACTGACAAAGGTACAAAAGCAATACAGTGGAGGAAGAACCATCTTTTCACTAAATGGTGCTTGATCAACTGGACTTCCATAGACAGAAAAGAAAAGAAAACCTTGACCTAAGTCTCACACCTTATTTAAAAAGTAACCCAAAATGGATCACAGACTCAAATGTAAGACACATAAAGGAAAGTTTCTGGAAAAACAAAATGGGAGAAAATCTTAGACCTTTAGGGTTAAAGAGTTTTTATAGTTGACATCAAAAGTACAATCCACAAAAGAAAAACTAATAAATTGGACTTTATTAAAATGAATAACTTTTGTTCTGAGAAAGACCCTATTAAGAGGATGAAAAGACAAAGCTAAAGACTAGGAAAAATCTGAATACCTTATAACTGGTCCTTTGATAAAGAACTAACTAGTATCTAGAATATATAAAGAATTCTCAAAACTCAACAGTAGAAAACCAATTGAATTAAAAAATGGACAACACACTTGAAGAGTCCTAGCACCAAAGAGGATGTACAGATGGCAAATAAACACATGAAAAGATGTTCAGCATCATTAGCAATTCGGAAAGCAAATTAAAACCACAGTGACATTTCACTACATGCCCATCAGGATGGCCAAAATGAAAAATGATGACAACTCCAAATGCTGGCAAAGATGCTAAGAAACAGAATAGCTGCTACACGGCTGGGGGAATGTAAAACGGTATGGCACCTCTGGGAAGCAGTTAGCAGCTTCTTAAAAAACAAAATATGCAACTATCATACTCCCCAGCAGTTACACTCATGGACATTTGTCCCAGAGAAATGGAAATGTACGTTCAACACAAACCTGTGCGTGGATATCCACAGCAGCTTCATCCCTAACAGTCAAAACCAAGAAGCGAGCAAGATGCTCACACGTGGGTGAATGAAGTGTAGTATGCTCACACAACAAACACCACTCAGCCCTCAGGAAAAATGCAACAATGCGGGTGAACTACGCTGAGTGAAAAAACCAATCCCAAAAGGTTACACACTGTTGGATTCCATTTATATAACATTCTTGAAAATTACAGAAATGGAGAACAGGTTAGTAGCAGAGGCACCAGTGAGAGGAGCAGGAGGAAAATGGGCTCCACAATAAAAGGGCAACATGAGGAATCCTCCCGGTGACAGAACTGTTCTGCAGCTCAGCTGTATCAACGTCCACATCTGAGTTGTGATGCTGTACCAATTCTGCAAGGCAACTGCACGAGAGGAAGCTGGGTAAAAGGTATATGGCATCTCTCCCTTCTTTTGTGCAATTGTATGTGAATCTACAGTTATCTCAAAATAAAAAGTTTAATTTAAAAGAAAAGCTCACCATACATATTGGCCGGATTAAAAAAAAGAAAGACAATTATGATGCTTAGTTTCAGAATTAGGGAAGCTACTGTGGAGAACACATTACCGATAAACTTTAAAACAAAAACAGACCCACAGCAATTCTTACTCAGCTGCTGCTGAACTCCCCACTTTCCTTCCTGCTCAGTCAGAAAGTAACAAGTGTGCCTTAAAATAAATGCATCAAATGGTATGATACTTTAACGGAATGCTCAGCCCACAAAGCGAGAATCCACATTGTTGAGTTTCTTGTTTTCTACTAAGAGCTATGTCCCTGTTTGCAATAATTTGAGTATAGAGACCTAGAGCGCAGTCTCATTTAAGTGCGAACGGTGAGGGCGCAGGTCAGGAACTTAGTTCCCCAGTGTTTCCTGTGCATGTCAGAGAAGGTGAAAGCACTCAGATTAGGGAAGGGGAGACAGAGAAAAGGCATGGGGTTCACGATGAAGCCAGCGACGCTGCCAGGTTCAAAGGAACTGGGATTACAGAGAACATCACTCTAACCTGACCTTCACCAGGATATAACTTTAGAAGCTTGTCTTCAAGGCTGTTCTTTGCAAAGTGCCTGAATGCTTCCTTTTTCATCACACTAACCTGGCCTTTCTCTACAAAAAAGTATACCATCTTCTAGGAGCAAACGTCATGAGCTGCTTTATCACGTACTGACTCTGGTCATGACTACCTATGTGTAGGCAGCTTCAGGTGTCACTTTCATTGACAATGCTCATAGCTTTAAGTACAGTCACATATCACTATTTATCCCTTGATGACAACGATGAGAGTGGCTACTATTTATGGCAATATTACTGTTAACCATTCATTTCAATTTCACATTAATTTATTTGAGGTATTGTTACCCACATTTTATAAAAGAAGGAACAGGCTTAGAGAGGTTAGGTAGCTTGCCCAAGGTGATATAATAGAATCCCTAAGTGTAAGATGTGGGGTCTATTTGAAGTGTCAGAGCATACAACTGCAACTGTGTTTGTTTAAAATTAATAAGAAATATTTTTATTGCTGCATTTAAGTATATATATTTGTTGAAAGAGTTTCAAATATTATGGACAGTCAAAATGTGAGCGCTATCCATCTATTATTACTTTTGTAAAGAATCTGTACCAATATTACCTTTTTACCTTCTATGGATTTAATGATGAGATGAAGTACCTTCTATGTTCAGTGATCATTTATATGTCCTCGTGTTTCTCTTCATGGGCTTTGCCCATTTTTAAAATCAGGTTTTTTGTTCTTTTCTTATTGATCCCTGTGTATATAAGAAAACAGACCCTTAGTCACAGCTGTTGCTAATATTTTTCTTTCTTTTGATTTCATTTTATAGAGATTTTTGACATATAATTTTTTGTTTTAAAGTCATCAAATTTATCAATATTGTATTGATAAATTGAGGTTTTGTATTAAGAGATACATAACATCTCCTTCACTACAGCAAAGTATGGCTCCTCTCATCCCTAAACAGACTAACATAAGCATTTTATTCAGATCATAAGAATGAAGCCATGATAAAACTGAAATGTTTCTTTTTTTAAGGGGTCTCCTAGTTATTTTAGTGTCTCAATTTTGGAACATCTAGAAGAGGAAACAAACTGAACAAGTCTTTTTTTTTTTTTGGTATGTGGGTAGTTCCCTGACTGGGAATCGAACCCAGGCCACAGCGCTGACAGCGCCAGTGAGGAAGCCTTAAGCCACTACACCATCAGGGAACTCCCTGAACAAGTCTTTCATTTAAATACAGAGGGAAAATACATGTAGAGGAGTCTCAGAGAAGTAAAAAAAAAAACAAATGAAAGGAAAACAAAAACAAAGAGAAGTCATGTTTAAAATACACATGGGAAAAAATCGCCCCCACAGATCAATTTTTAAAAATCTTATTGTAGAGACTAACAAGTCTTTCTCAGGAAGAAAAAGAAAACAAACCCCATGGACTCTTACATTTGTGAATAAATTCTTAAGTCTGTGAGTTTGAGATAAAGGGGTGAGAGGGCTGGGAGCGGGGGCGGGGGCGGCGGGGGGCCGGGCCAAAAGTCAATGGGAAACTGTAGCAGCTCCCACCCACCCCATCCAGCGGACAGTACTGCCTTATTCTAAGTCTTTCCTCATCGCAGCCCCCTTGGTAATCACTTCCACGACGCTGTGCCATATTTCGCCATATATAATGCGCACTTTTCCACCTAAATTTGTGAGGGAAAAATAGGGATGTGCATTATACATGGGTAGTACTAATTCCATATGCTTTTAATTCTTTTATTTATGCTTATGAGTTAAAAGTGTAACTCCAGAAATCAATAATGACATCTGTATGGAAACTACGATAATCGTTTTCCATATAAAAAATTTTTATATGTAAAATTTCTTGTACCTTGTATCTTTTCTTGTGTTTTGTAATTGTTACATAAAATTTCTTGTCATAGTGAATAGTTTAGTGGTTACCTGAGGGCAAGGGCGAGGGGGTGGGAGAGGAGGGTGGGAATGGGAGCAGAGGGAGGAGGAGTCAAATACCTGGTGATATTAGGAGAAATGACCCTGGGTGGTGAACACACAATGCAACACACAGACGATGGGCTGTAGAATTGTACACCTGGAACCTATGTAATTCTTGTTAACCAATGTCACCCCAGTAAGTGTAACAACAAAAATGTCTTGTACCATAATGTTAAAAAAATAAATGCTAAAATTCCTTTACAATACAAAAACAAGTACCTAAATATAAACAAGTAAAAATTTGAATTAAAACATGAAAATAAAAGATTTTTTTCCCTGTAAGTTTGGGCCAAAAATGTGGGTGCGCATCATATTCAGGAGTGCGCTGTACACGGCAAAATACGGCACTTGCAGAAGAGAGGGGCAAAGGCCGAGGATACAGCATCTTCATCAGCTGGCCCTGCTCACGGCTTCCCTTATTCTCCTGTCCCTCAGTGGAAATGACTGTCCGTCCTTCCCACTTCCATCAACTGCTCACCCAACCACACCACGCTCCTGCACTGACATGGCTCACCAAGGTCACTAGGACCTGTCGCCAGTCCCATGCACCAGCGGCTTACTCCACCGCTCTATGGTATTTAACACGCTTCCTCCTGCACCACAACTATTCTGTCCGTGGCTGCCAGGCCCCTGCACTCTGGTTTTGGTCTCACCTCTGGCTCTTCTATTTTAATGTCCATCACTGATTCTTCCGCCGCTGCTCCTCTGCCTTCGGTCCACAGCCCACTTCTGATTCTGCAAGCTCACTTTGGTGATCTGATCTACTTACAGCCAAGTGGCTGCCCCCCAGCAACCCTAAATTCAATCTAGGCAAAACAAGCCAACTCCTTCCCCTCCCCTCAGTCTCATTTTCTTCAAAGGCCTGTAAAAGCCATAGACACAACCCTGTTCCCTTTGTATCCCCAGCTCAGTGCATGGCTCCATCACGCACCCCTTGGCCAAGGCAGGAACCTCAATTCCCCTTTGAGGCCTCCACTCACTCCTCTCTTCCCTCACCTCAGTCACCCTCGCACCACCCACTGCCACGCCTTAGCGCTGCCTCCTGATTTTATCTCCACTTTCAACTCTAGCTTCTCTAATCCATCCGCAATGACTGTTCCAAAGGGCAAATCTGATGTTTCCATGCTGCTTAAAATCCTCCTGTGACTCCCTACTGCCTGTGGGATGAAACCCAAGTTTCTCAGCATGGTTTCGCCGTCCGGTGGGACCCAGCCCTTGCTGACCCTAGGACATGATCTAGTACTAACCTAACCAGACCTCACAGGCCTATCGAAAACCAACCAACCAACCAACCTCGAAACTGGGGGTCCAACAGGGTGTGTCTCTCTCTTTACTGTGCAAGGAAGGACATAAAATAGTTGCATACCTGGTAATGATGGGGGACATTTAAATAATAGTAACGGGTAGAAAGGGCAGAATGTCAGAGTATCTTTTTAAAGGAAGGGCAGTTAGCACTACATTCAATATATGGAAAAATCATTTTTTTCTAATGCAAAGACATTACAAGATAAAATTTTACTTTATGATATAAAGTTGTGTCTAATTGTTTTCTTGATAAAGACTTTCCACTTAATGCTCTTTACGAAGTGATCCTTCAGCGTCCCATCTGTCATGAGGTGCAAGCATTATCAAAAATCCAGTTTCATTCGAGTATGTTGGTGATAATAGAGACAAACTGGTGCAATTTCACTCATTTTGGAAATGGTGGGTGAAGTGGGGGAAGATGAGGAAGAGAAGTTTTCTTCGCCCAGAGAGTCCGGAACACCCAGGCTGTTCCTGGGCTTCTAACAGTCTGCAACACTCAGGGCTCAGCGGCTGCACTCTCAGGGCTGGGCCGCTCAGCACCCCGATTTCTACACACACGGTCAGGAGAGGGGGCCTGTCTGAACGTGCCCGATCTTGAACACGCCACTTTCAGAGAGACCCACCACTGCCACATGCCCCACCCCACAGCTCTACTTTTTCTCTGCAAAATTTCCTTGACCTTCAGATTAAGAGTCTCTTCTCGACTTGGGAGCATCTGTGAACAAGCTGGTTTACATACCTCTGCCTGACCTTCTGGAAGGCCAATGCCGAGTCTTATTTATCATTCAGTACTTTATCTGTGGGCACAACATACTGTCTGGCATTCAGTATTTGTTAAATAAATTAATAGCTATTTGTTTGGAGGGGACAATGTTGAGTTCCAGTCACAGCTTGGCCTTGGACTAGCTGGGTGATTTGGGGGGGAGGGGGGTAATAGTTCAATTTCTATTGAACCTAGATTACCTAAAATAATCTCATCAATTCACTGTGCATTGTGTTTTGGAAGAATATTTCAATTTTAAAATGTCACTTCAATTTTTTTTAAGTTAGTAATTAAGTGTGAATAGTATTGTATAGTTCATGATAACCCTTCACCCTTAACATTTAATCCTCAATGATACCATGGCATATCATTTCTTACTATTAATTATAATTAATAACTGCAGCGCTAATAAAAAATGATCACTTATTATGTGCCAAGGAGCAGTTCTCTTCTTTCCAGAAGAAGAAATTTAGAGAAGTAGAAGAGCTAACTCTTTAAGAAGCAGGTCTGGGAAGTGGTCAAATATTTGGGATGTTTCTAAGGTGCCAGGTGCAGGGGATGCAATGACACACAGAACACACAGAGTTTCAGGGTATAACCAAGGAAGTCCACAAATCTGGAACAAACAACTCTGATGAGAGCTTTCAAAGAAAAGTAAAAGGAAATATAAGGTCACATTTGGGGATTGTGAGCAAATGCCCGTTAAGAAGATATTTGAAAAACGCGAAGAGGTGACTGGGCAAAGACAGAGTATTGCAGGGATCAGCATTTGCAAAGGCCCTAGCATAGGATGGAGCAAGGTCCAACTGAGGAGTGGAAAGAAGGTCAATACAGCTGCGGGGTTAAGAGCGAAAGAAGAATGGGGCCAGATGAGGCCTGATACTCAGGTCCTGTTAAGGGATTTGCTCAGTATCCTAAAAGTGATGGAAAGCCACTGTAGAGGATTTTCCGCAGGGTGACATGATCAGATGTCTGCAACTGGAGAACCAACCAAATTGGAGTGGTGAAGGGAGCCTCTTAGAAATAGTGGAGAGGGAAGAAGACAGACTGGGTGGTGGTAATGAAGCAGGATTTGAAAATAGAAGATAAAAAAAATCAACAGAGCTGGTTGGTGATAGGATGGAGAATGGGGAAAATTCAAGATGACTCTTAGATTTCCAACTTGTGTAACTGGACAGATCATGGTGTTTTCCACCAAGAGAGGGAAGACAGGGAAAACCCAGTTTTATGGGGAAGACCATGCATGAGGTTAGGTTCAGACACGTTGGGACTGAGTTACTTTAGAGACACCCAAGGAGATGAGGGCACGGTAGTTATAACAATTTGGAGCTCCGAAGTGTTGACTGTGATTTATGTTTGAGAGTTTTTGGAGAAGCCAGTTAGTCTGTGACTCCAGAAGTCACATCCTGTAATCAGTATATGATGGTTCAGAGAGGTTAAAACTGTAAACAAACAAAAGTCAACTGAACCCTGGACTTCTGGGTGTAAATTTCATGCTCTTTCCACTACACTATCTTGTTACGGATCATTCCTAAAAGTTATGAATTCTCATCAAGGAGGTCCAACAATCAGACGTGAAACTGAAGACCTATATAAAGCCCACAGACACTTAATACTGTAAATGGAACTTTAAAAAAATCATCTTTCCTAAATCAGAATAGTTAGCAAAGAAGAAATAAAGAAAGGCTGAGATGGGGAAGGGAGGCGACTGTTCAAGTGGGTTTCCATAAAATGCCTTTTTTAAGTATGTATATGTGTACAAAGGGATTTTTTATTCAGAAACTAAGACATATCATGTAAGTCAATAAAAAACACTTCCCAAAGCCAAATATAAACCATCATTTATTATTCACTGCTTCGGTTTTTATCTTCACCACTGTTTCCCACACTGATAACAGGACACTACCCAGAGGTCAAGTGCTTTCAGCTTCCATCACATAGCACATGTAGGCTGATCCTTAAGTAAGTTACTCTGCTTTTGGAGACAACTGAATAGGACGGACATAATCACACTATATCTTGACAACCCAAGTTCCCCCTTCACTTTTAGTGTAAGAACAGGAGACCAAAACAGCTTTGGGGAATTGATGATTCGCTTTTTAAAGATAATAGCTCTAAGATACTAAATACCACTTAGACTACCCATTTCAAGGGCACTTAAAGGCCCTCTGAAGTCCCTGATTTTATTTAAGTGAAGCATAAATGAATATTGTAATGCACAGGACACATCAGTAACAGAAAAAGCACTACCCACAAGTGTAAGATTGATTCTTTCAAGTAGTTCAGACCACTTACCAGGATGAAAAAACTGCTTTTTCAATTAGTATTATTAATAATTAATACTTGAGGGCCCATAAAGTAAACTTGAATGAGACTGGTCATCTGAGTTTTAATATATTTTTAAGCTGTATTTCAAAGCTAGGAAATGTATCCTATTTAGTTGTGGTGACAGGCTGGTATATTTTTCTTTCTTTGGTATCTTTTTCTTAACATTTCTTAAGTCAACCTTCTTCCATAGTAAATAGAAAAAGTGCTAACCAATAGCACTTATTTTGACTTGGGAAAGCACTGCCTTTCTAAAACATTTGTCTTTTCAATTATATTTTGTTTAAGTTAACATTAAAATTAGTTTTTAATTTCTGAGCATCAGTTGCGGTCAGAAGGAGGCAGTTCAGAGACAATTTAGGTGTTGAGGAGAAGTGGGTCAGAGATTTATGGCTAATAAAGAGTTGATATTAAAGTGATAATTCTAAAGTCATTCTGCTACTACCAATTTTAAGGAAACCTACATATAACCACATAGCAAAATTTAAACTCTAATTTGCTTCTAATAACCCACCAAAGTAGAGATTGCCTTCCTTTTTCACATGCTGTGTAAAATAAATCTGAAGAAAATATGATCACCTATAGGTGGCTCAGCATATGCCAGAAGGAAGCACCATCCTGAGTCATTTATTTCAATATTTTAGAGTAGGCATTCTCAAACTTTTTGGTATCAGGACCCTTTTGTATTCTTTAAAACTAGTGGGGACACCAAAGAACTTACATTTATATGGAATGTAACTATTGATATTTAACCATATTAGAAATTAAAACCAAGAAATTTTAAAAATAAGTATTAATTCAATTAAAAACAGCAATAAGCCCATTTATGCATGCTAACATAAATACATTTTTATGAAAAAAATAATTGTATTTTCCAATCCATCAAAAAAAATAGTGAAGTGGCATCCTTTTTATATTTTTACAAATCTTTTTCATAGAAGACAACTGGCTTCTGCATTTACTCTGCCTCTCCATGGACTCTGTTGTGATATCTATTTTGGTTGAGTACTGAAGAAAATCCAGCCTAATTATGTAGTTGGAAAAGTCACTATTTTAATAGCCTTTTCAGGTAATTGTGGGTATTCTTTGATATTACACCAAAATTTGGTAGTTTCTTAAAGATCAATTGTGTGATCTAAAAGTGCATCAAGGAATGATACTGTCCTACTCTATTACAGTAAAATTCATTGCTGTATCTTGCACTGAAATGGACTGTTTACCCATGCATGATTTTTTTTTTTGGGGGGGTAGTTCCCTGGCTGAGAATCGAACCCAGGCCATGACGTTGAGAGCGCCAAACCATGCATGATTTTTAACATCATCCACTGGTCATTTGGAAAAACATCAGCTCACTGAGTTATGTGGATCTTCCCAACCCGGACACATTTTGTCAACAGTGAAAAAGGCCAGTACCATGTTAGCATTATTATGAAAATCACTTTGACCTAGTGGAACCGTGGAAGGCTCCTGGCAGTCACAAGGGACTGCAGACCATCCTGTTCAGAATCTCACTTTGGAGACCTGGAGAATCTAAGTGACCAGGTGTGGCATAGGAGAACACATGCACATTTTGAAATTGTTCTCAAGACCAGTTTGATGCTCACCCTCGCTTAGTGCAGAACCTGGGGATGTACACTATTTAAAGGAACTATACTGAAAGATCTTGTAAAGTAAAAGCAGTTGTTTCATAAGTACTTAACTAGATACATGAAAGTGCTTTACAAATTCCTACCTTTGCACACTGAGTTTTCTTGAAGTGAGAGCCACATGATGCATATCTCATGCCCGTGAACTGGGGATTACGAGTTTGAGCACAGATACCTGCCTCTAACTTGGCCTTTGTACCATTAAAAAAAAAAGTCCTAAATGTCTTGGACTGACAGCTCCTGGTAAGTGTTCTGTGGCTACTGACTCCATCTCTTAATGGCCTATCAGCACGGTAGAACACTGGGTCTTATTTATTACCAATTCAAAGTAATATTTTAATCATTTAAGTTTAATTTACTAACAAGTATAACCTACTTGAGCATAAAAAAGGTTTAAAAATGTTCTCATCTAATGCTTAGAATGTTTACATTTTTTTTTCTTCAGGAAACAAAAATTCTCAATTCCCTTGTAGGTTTTTAGGGTCATGCTTTGCAATCTGAAGACCATAAGGTAGTGAGTAAAGTGATAAATGCCTTTTCGCCAAATGCATTTTTGAAATTTATGGTAAAGTCTCCAGCTAACCAGCAGTTCTTCCTTCAATGTGACCGCCTGGTGCTACACTTCTTGCACCAAGAGACAGGTAAAAGGTGGCAGGAGAGTCTCCAGCTCTGATGAAGCTGGTCAATGACACACATCAGCCTTAGCTGTCTCCTGCACTCCCTATCTTTCAGTAAATATCAAGCTGGGAAAGCATACCCCTTATGAAGTGATGCTATGCAGTGTTCACAAGGTACTCAGTTTTAGAGGGTTGGGGTGAATACGATTTTTTATTATTTTATAGAATTTTTATAGTACAAAAGTGAAGACTTTAGAGGGTGGTGCAAAGTTCATATTTATCTTTAAAATAAAAAAGAAACTGTCACCTTGGCAGCTTTTACTCTATGCCCTAAAACACGCCTATTGTTTACTCTGCTGAGCACTTGTGGAAGAGTCCTGGTGCACCATCTATTGACATTCTTTGAAGAGAAGCTGGCAAGTAAACAGCTGGACTGTACAACAAAGCTTGAGCAGTGGTTTCTCTGTCACCCTCTCACAGACTCCTCTACTGATGACTATTGGTGGCACTTAATACCATGGGTATACTACTTCTTGTATTAATATTTTGAGATCTTATGATTTCAGTAACAGTTCAAGTCCTTGACTACAATATAAACTTATATAAACCATACATTTAAGAAACGCCCAATTTAAAGGAATGTAGTATTAGTTGTAAACTTTCTTCTTAAAAATTACCTTTTAACAGTTTGAAACACCCTACATAAACCAATGTTATTTAGAATGCAAAATAAAATTTAACAATTAATTTTGGTAAATTAAGAGAAATGAGGATTTAAAATGTAATTCTGACTTCCTATTGAAATTTCAGGGCTCTCAGACTAAGGTGGTAGTGATAATGTACACACTGCTCCTGTGCTGTATCAGGGTCAACATAGACAGTCCATCCTAGAAAGGACAGGGCAGCCTGGTTAAGAAAACCTGGAGCACCCTGGGTGGGGTTCTGTGTGAGTGTGTAATTTGATCTTTTTAATGTTTTACTTTACTAAGTCAACAACCTAGAAAAATGAATAGAATTGAGACTCATACACCAAGAGAGCCCATTCTATGATGAAGAGCAAATGAACACTGCAGATGGGAGGGGGGAGCAAAGAGCCTAGGTTATTTCCTTAAGGCATAATCGGGACTTCAGCAGTTGGCAATTCTTGCAGTAAATGGTGTAGCAATAGTTAATTGTATTTTCACTCTGCCCACTTTCTTGCCTGCTCTCTTTCTTGCTTTCTTCATTGTCCTCTTTAATTCACTACTAGCTAAAAGCGACAAAAACCTTGCATCCTAAGCATCTTCGGTAGTACTTATCAGTTCCCGTCGAAGCCTTGTTTAATTAATGGTTTGGGGGTTTCGCTACACCGAGAAAACGCAGCAGCCTCGGCGCCCGACAACCTCCCCTTCTCGGAACTCTACGGGGTGTAAGGGCGGCGCTAGCCGGGAGCGCGGCTCGAAGACCGATCCCACGCCCCAAGGCAAAGCAGCCAGAAACCACAGCGCAGCTCCGGGGTAGCTTCGCCTTTTTCGGACGCGTACCTCGCCCGTCGAGCGGAAGCCCGCCGAGCGCGCCCACACCCGCCGCCCGGGCCGCAGCGGGCGACCTGGGCGGCGCCTGGGAGGCCTATATTTCCCTGTCCCAAGGGAGTGAGCCAACGGCCGTCCAGCCCCGCCCGCCCCACCCAGCCTGTCTGCCCAGCCCCTTCCCAGGAGGCGGGGCCGGCCAGACCCGAGGGGGCCCGGAGGGACCGTCGCTGTTCACCCCGGCCCCGCCCACATCCCCCAGGGACTGAGGACAGGGGAGGGGAGGGGCGACGCACTAAGGCTGCGCCGTCCCGCGTGTGCGCGCGCGCTTGTCCCAAGTCCCGCGGAGTTTAACACAATGCCGACGCCTACGCCGTGCGCAACGCCCCGGCCGGCGCAACAGTCCCGGCGCCGGGGGCGGGGGGGTGGCTAGACATGGAGCAGGGAAGAGCGCGCGCGAGAGCCGGAGACAGCGCGAGACCCAAAGAAGCCGGAAGCGCGCGTGCGCGCCCCCGCCCGCGAGCGGGGAGGCGGAGCCGCAGCAGTAGCGGCAGCAGCTGTAGGAGCCGCTGCAGCTGGGAGAAGCGCCAGAGAGGCCGGGCCTGCTCCGGTCGGACCGGATCCCTCCCCTCCCCCTCCTGCCCTGCTCCCCTCCCCCAAACCCACTTCCGCAGCTTGCGGCCTTGCCGCCGAAGCAGCAGCGGCGGCAGCAGCAGAAGACGGCAGTGAGGCCTCGGAAGGATTACGCACCTGACGGGCCCACCTCTCGGGGCTCCAGCGCGGGACGCTCACCGGCCGCCGCCGCTCAGGACGCAATTCGCGGTGGCGGCGGGAAGGGAGGGATCGGCGACAGGGAACGGAACGTGAATTGCCCCCCTCCCCTTCCTCCCTCCCTCCTCCGATCCGCCGCCCGCCCTCTCGGCTTCCGTCCCCTCCCCCTCCCGCAAAGCCCCGGATGGAGCTGCCGCCGACTCGCCGCCGCCTGGCTCCGGGGGATGGTTTTGTCAGGCGGCCAGAACCCCGGCGCCAGGCGCAGCCGCCGCCGCCCCCGCGGGGCGCCCCTACCCTTGCTTCCCAGAACAGGGTCCCCGTGTGGTCCTGGGCCTCTGCCTGCCTTCACCCGGAGCCCCGGGACGGGAGTCATTCGTCTTCTTTGTTGCCACCGTTGCTGCCGGAACCGTTTGCGAGCTCCGGTACCCCCCGCCCCCCTTCCGCCTTCCCGGAGCCCGGGCCGGGGGCGGCACGTGGGCACCAGCCCCGGGAGGCGGAGGCGGTGCGCGCTTACCTGTCGCCGGTGCTGCTGCGGCCGGGGGTGTGGAGGAGGCACCGCTGGGCAGCTTTGGCCGTGCTTTCCCCGCCGCCGCCGCCTCTGCCTCTCGCTGCTGCTGCTGCTGCTGCGGTCGGTGTCTCCGGCGCGGCGGCGGCGGCGGCGGCGGGGCTTTTCCTGTCCGGTTACGTTAAGGTCACATGACCGAGAGAGCGGAGCGACTAGTGCAAAGAGGCTGAGAGCGGCTCCCGCCGGGGGGGAGAGGCGGCGAGAGTGCAGTGGCGGCAAGAGCCCCCTCCGCCCCCCCTCCCCGCCGGCTGCCCTTCCCCCGCCCGCCTCCGCCTCCTGCTGCTCTGCCGCCGCCGCCGCCGCCGCCTGCAGCACTAACTACACTGCCGCTCCCACCCCGGCTCCGCGCTCTGCTCCAGCCAAACTTCTGCAAACCATGTGCAGCCGAGGCGAGGAAACTTCTCTTCACTTATTGGGGCAGGAGGGTTGAGTCACAAGCCCCATGTTTACATAAAGTGTTTAGGTAGGCCAACGCTGGCGATACGGGGAAGGGATGGAGAACTATTGCTCTGATCTTTCTGCAAACTTCTGCGTGACATCTGGGCCTATACCTTTGCCCCTTGACTTCCCGTATTAGCATAAGTTTTAACCTAAAGACTTGAAATGTAGTGAACTTGAGAACCAGGGAGATAATTTGTAAATCACGCATACCTTTTATCACCAGTGGCAATTGGAAAGTCATACTGTAGTAAAAATGTTTGTGTTTGTGTTGTGTATAGTAGTAGAGGTGCTTCCTTAAAGATTTACTGAGTGTGATGTAAGACGTCTTTAAAATTGAATTTGATACTTATTTCAGTAATTGGGTTTTAGCATTTGATGCTTTGGTCCAAAAATAATAAGCGTTTGCAAAGTACATTTGTTACTTAAGATAAGTTTACTCTGTTAAGTTTGGTCTCTGAGGTACTGTTAGAGTGGGTTCCAGAGTTGGCCATTCTGTTAATGTAGAGGTCCTGAAATCTTTTAACAGGGAAGTCTTGAAACGGACCAGGGCAGGGACTTAGATTCTCTGATGGCCATTCTTAACATTTTATAGTTTACTCTTGTGTTGCTGTTTTGATATAATTTCATGTTTTTGGAAGTACACGGTCTTTGAGGACTGGGTTTAATTATTTTATATTTAATAGTATTTTGAAGACTTAATGAAAGAGTATGTCTTGATTTGTAAGGAAATGGAGGGAACATTTCCCAAGGTACTTAGTTTTAAAGCATGCCGTCCTGGTTATAAGCCCCTTAATTGATTTTGAACCCGTTTTGGTTTACATAGCTCAGCGTGCTGGCGGAGGCAAGCTTACAGTCTTATGACAGTTAAATTAACACACAGAAGTGTCCCTTCTAAAACTCTTGAGTTTGATTTAGTAATCCAGTTATACTGGGGCTGATGACTAATTCCTTCTTTGAAGACAATAAGCAGCTATGTAACTAATAGATTTAGTACATACCTGCCTTGAACTTTCCTTGTTCTTTGATCAACTAGATAAATGAGTGGTTAATTGTCTGCCTGCAAAATCAAATTCTGACCCTGTTATAAGTATTCTAGTGCCTATCACTAAAACATCAAAGTTGGCCTTCAGCCTGACAAGCCAGCTTTCTTGGATTGGCTCTACAATTGAGATCTGTTTCATCTTATTAGGAAACTAAAGTGATTTTGATTGGTAGAGTCAAAGTTAGAGATCTTTGGGTTCTTAGACCTTCACTCTGAACTTTCAAATTTGTGATCTGATGGAGTGCTTGCATGCAGAGTGAACTGATTTAAGAGAAACTAAAGGAAAAAATGGGCAAAACTAATGACTAAAGTTGTAGATTAAAGCCATTGGGTAGAAACTTGCATGTGTGTCTAGAGTAATTGGCCTTGAGTCAAAGTAACTATGCTAATTGTTAAGATCAGCGAATAATTTCTAGTACTTTTTGTAGTTGAAATAAACCGATGGGTTATTCCTGAAACTCTGAATCTCATTCCTAGACAAAGTGCTGTCAGGACTATCCTAGTCTCTTCAGGAGCTACTGCTCCTGAATTTAGAACTGGGCTGCTTTGCTGCTAGTTCTCTCAAGGCACAAGCATGCATGCTTGGATTTTGTCAAGTATACTATTTTTTATTTTAATCACTGTCATCAAGTAATAGGATTATAAGGAATGTGTACAGATTCTGTTGATGTCTTTGTACAACTTGTTGAAGTAGAAACATTTAGAGGGATACATATGCAAAGGTTGGGGAGAGAACTTGGTCCTTGCAAGAAGGGCTAGTAGTATATGTCAGGATACCAAGAGAAGCTGTTGGTCTGGTTGTGGGAGGGCCACACATACCCTGAATTAAGTAATAAGAACAAAGTTAAATTTGTTTAGTGTTTATGTGCTGATTTATTTTGCATTTTGGAAATAACATTTGGTAAGTTAATCCAAATATAGTTTCACACATTTTCAAATAAAATAATAGTGCAGGGAAATAAATATTTGAGTGGATTAATCAAAAAGTCATTATACATAGATATTCTGCAAACCCTTGTGCTGCTGGAAGTTTGGTATGTTATACTGAGGAATGAGAAAAATACATGCTTGCTTATGTTCTAAAGAGGATAGTTCCAGTGAGACTTGGACAGTGGGCAGAAAGCAATTTAATAACATTGTAATTTACTCTTTTTTGGCAGACATTTGTGAGTTTGTGTGCTCAGGTTGAAGATGGAATTTCCTTTAACATTGATTATATAGTAAAAGGAAATACATGTACATAGATCCCAAAGCAGCTTTTTCACTACATAATTTTAAGGGTAACAACCTCTTACATTAGGAAAATGACATGCTTTTACATGTTAGACTTAGAAGTCTGCCATGCCTTTTGTGTTTTATAGCAAGCTTAACATGAATCAGAAAAGATGTCTTTTGAGAGTGTCCTGTATTTCATTGGTTGGGGTATAAAGGTTATAGAAAATGCTATTTTATTTTATTTTTAGTTTTAGTTTTGGTGGCTCTCTGGCTGGAAATTGAACCCAGGCCGCGTTGTTGAGAGCGCTGAAGCCTAGCCACTACACCACGGGGAACCCCTAGAAATGCTATTTTATAGTTGGTTGCTACTAAGACCATATTCCCTCAAAGATTCTCTATACTTTAGGGGACTTTTTGTCTTAAACCTTTAAGTGTAGGTTTGTGGGTTTCAAACATTTTCACTTGTAATTCTGAGAAATACATTTTGTTAAATGCTACCTGGTACACACATATATATGAGAAACTGAAACAGTTTTTAGGAAATATTACCTGTTATCAGTTATCTACCTTTTCCAGTTTTTTAAAGCTGATCATGATGCTTTAAATTGATTTCATCAGTCACAAATAGATCAGGGTTTGAAGTTTGAAAACCATTTATCTTATAGTTTCTGTGGATCAGGAATCTGGGAGTGGTTAGCTAGGTGGTTCTGAGTCAGGGTCTTTCATGAAGTTACAGTTAAGGTGTTGACTGAGCTGGACAGTCTGGTGGCTCAAGCTCCAGCAGGAGTGCTTGCACTTGGCAGGTCTCAGTTCTTTCTCACTGAACTGCTTGAACGTCCTCACAATGTGGTGTTGGTTTCCCCCAAGCAAACTAGAAGGAAGCCGCACCATTACTGCCACATGCTGTTGTAAGTGAGTCACTAAGTCTAGCCTACAGCCAAGGAGACGGTATGAAGTTCCATGTGTTAAAGGGGAGGAGGAGTATTTATTACGTACTTTAATAACCACCACAACTTTGTATTTTTCCTGATTCTGGATGATGTAAGTAGTTATTGTAGTTAATTTACTTTTTTTTTTTCTCTGAGGGCATCTAGTCTTATGCCTTCCTCAATCTTAAATTTGAGAAAGAAGTTAAGTAATTAACTGGCCCAAAGCCATTTATTCTAGGAAAAAATAAACAGATTTTCTCTGACTTTAGTCATGAATAATCTGTACTGATAAAGATGAAAAAGTTAGCTGATTTAAAAAGTATCTTTTCTAAAGAAGTGATAGTGTATAAAAACTCTTCACTAGTCTTTCAGTGTGCAAGTTTCTACATGATGGTAGTTACACTCTCAACTCATTTGTCCTACACATAATGCTTGATGTCTTTATGACTTTGCAGACTCTTCACACCAGCATCCCCACCCCAGTTGATTTTTTTTGAGGAAACAAAAAACATACAGCTGACCCTTGAATGTGGGGGTTAGGGGGCGTTAATCCCTGTGCAGTAAAATCTGAGGATAACTTCTGACTCTAGAGTTAGGCCTTCGTATGCGCAGATTCAATCAACCTCAGATCGAAAACAGTAATTTTGACTCATGGTTGGGAATCCATGGTTGGGAAACTGCTGTTGGAAATGTGAAAATACTGTTTTCAATTCTGAAGATGATCGGCTTCGGTTGATGTGAAGCCCATGGATACGAAAGACCAAGTGTATTTATTGAAAAAAAAAATTAAAGCTACATCTAAGTGGATCCATGCAGTTCAAACCCATGTTGTTCAAGTCACTTGTACTAATTTATTAAATTAATCCAAACTACTTCACTTGTTAGTGCCAGAAGCTGTGTTATATACTGACCACAAGATGTACTGTGTGACCAGACCAATTAGCACATCTCTAGGACCTAAAAGATGTTATAACGTAAAGATAATCAAGAGTGGAATGAAAACTATAGAACTTATTTTCTGCTATGAAATTTTCATGGAAACTTTGGATCTAGAAGGATTTGTTGTCAGACTAGCTTTGGTTTAGTGGTACAAGATACAGGATGAGACCTGGACATGGAAGTGTGAGTGCGTGCAGATAGGATAAATTTCTAAGGCCTTCTGTGATTTTTTTTTTTTTTAAAGGCTTTTCTGAGTAATAGATGGGGATACAGTAAATTATCTTAACACTTTTGCTATTACAGAGTTGGATAATGGCTGCTTTTTTCTTAAACTGCTTTCCAGTTTCTCTTAACCATCAGGGCTCCTGACAGTTCCTGTTCTGCCCTAAAGCAGATTAGATTGTACCTACTTAGGTGATTACTCTTCTTACTTGCTATCTGTCTACATATATCTTATAACCTCCCATTCCCACTGTAAACTGGGACTGCCTTTTATGTCAAAGGGTTGCGGAATTGAATTAAATTTGTAGTTGAAGGATGACCTGAGATGACAATTTTCCCACTAGAACTGGATGAAAAAGTGTTTCTCGGAGAAAGCCTCTGTATATAGGTGGTGGTGTTGTATATATTAGTAATTGTTAAGATACAGTCCATGGAGGAGGAGAACAATCATATTTAATAGACAATTTGTTCCCCACTACACATGTGCAGTGCTATGGTAGTATAAATGAAGTTGATATTAAACTGAATCTTTTTTTTTTTTTTTTTTTTTGTTTTTTTTCTTTTTGGTATGTGGGTAGCTCCCTGGCTGGGAATCGAACCAAGGCCGCAGCACCGACAGCACCAGCGCCTAAGCCTTAAGCCACTGCACCATCAGGGAACTCCCTTAAACTGAATCTTGAAGGGTAAATGGATGTTTGAAAGACAGATTGAGTTTTGTGATGTTTGGGGATTGTGCATTTCTCAGCTTTATTCCTTCAGTGTACGTATACCTTGAATTGTTTTATTGTTGGTGCGTTGCCATCATATTTTAGTAAGTTGCTTCTTTCTTAAGTGGCATTCATGTTCTTATTACTTCTCTGAACTGTGCTATCCAGTTCAGTAGCAGTTAGCCACATGTGGCCATAAAATTGTCACCCTAGCCACATGTGCTCTCAGTAGCCATATGTGGCAAGAGACCACCAACCATATTGGACAACACAGATACTGTACAATAATTCCATTGTCACAGAAAGTTCTGTTGGAAAGTGTTGCTCTAGAATCATGTGTTGCTCATCTACACATTTTCACATTATCTGTAATGTATTGAGTTAGGAATAGAATGAGGAAAACTTGGCCTCCTGACATCATTGAGGAGAGATCGTGGTTGGTGATTACTACACTGGTTAATTAAGGATACAGGCTCTGGAGTCAGTTCAGGGTTTGGGATCATGCTGTCCCTTAAGTTGTTTGGCTTTGGGCATGTTATTTAACTTCTGAGCCTTGGTTTTTGTTTTACTCAAAATTGGGATAGTATGTCTCAGAATTGTGACTATAAGAAAGTGTACGAGAGTGGGCTTAGCACAATGCCTCACTAAATGGTAGGATTATTAACATACTTTTGAAATAATTACTGACTTAAAGAAATTTTTGAATTAGCACACAGTTGTGAACTTTACTATAGATATACACGTGTGACAGCCATCGCAGTCAGATACAAGCCAGTTCCGTCACTTCAGAAAATTCCTTCATGCTGTCCTTACACATACTTACTCTCCTCCAAGCCCTTCCCCCGGTTTGTTCTCCGTGGGTAGTTTTGTCTTCTCTGGCATGTTGTATTAGTGGAATTACACAATAATACATAGCCTTTTGAGACTGGCTTCTTTCAGCCAAGTTGAGTGAAAGATTCAGCCAAGTTGTAACATATATCAGTAGTTACCACTGATTTTTAAAGACATTTTAGTTTTGAAATATTAAAAAGTTTTTTGAAATATTTCTGAAAAAACATGTAAATTTGAAGTTTTGCAAATAGAATCATGTTCAATCTTTTTGTTTATTTGAAAGTGAAATAAATGATATTTATAGGGAAAAATACTTTATGTGATTGATAACTGCGTTGTCTCTATCGACTTGTTTTTCTTTGTGAAGGTGGCTGATCATTGGGTAGGGAGCCTCCTGTTCTTAGTTTATCTGTAGGGTTGCAGCAGAGTCCTGATTTGAAAAAGGTAGCTGTTGAAACATTAGTTTCCAAAATGTGGTCTGAACATAGGATAACCGGCTGGTAGCTCTGCCCCTGCCCTTCCCCTCGTAACACTGAAAGTCTGGCTGCTCTAAGAAACCCAGGACCTGAAAGGGCCACGTGAAGAAAATTGAAGGGTTCCAATTGATCAGGTTTCACTAATGCACCCTAACTAATCTTACGTGTCTGTGAGGGTGCTTAGAGTCAAAATCTCTAAGGTAACCAGAATTCAAACAATATGAGGCATTTCCAATTGGAATTTAACTGTCATGTTAACTCATTAATCCTCAACAGCAACACTGTAGTGGTGCTACTATTACATCCATTTTACAGATGGTGAATCTGAGACCCAGAGAGGTTCACTGACTTGCTCCAGGTGACAGGTAAGTGGTGGTCCAGCAAGAATTCAAATCCAAGTTGGTTTTAACCATCTGTACCCCTCATGAGTGACAGAAATTTGATACACTTTGAGGAGTGCTTACAGAGTCACTGGTGAGTGTACTTAACGTTTTAGGCTCTCTCCAATATTCTAGTATGATTTCTTGGTCATTTTGTTCTTAGAGAAGTGTTCTTAGAAAACCATTTTTGTGTTATACCTAAAATAATTTTAAAAACAACTTCTATAACAAGTTGAAGTTATCATAAATAGTTGAAAAAGATAAAATTTCTGATATAAACATTGGTATTTAAAAATAAAGTTGTTATATCTGTCTTTAATATATCTAGTGGAGTGTAATACCACAGTAAGTTGATGTCTGCCATGATCCAATTAAACATAAGTAAATGATTCAAATGTAACATTGTTGCTTTTCTCCTTGAAAAGCTATGTGGTAACATTTCCAGCATGCAGATGTTACCCTAATACAGTAAATCTTTATGCTTAAAGGTCTTACTGTCCTTTTCTTCTTTGCAACATGTTTCTATGTAAGCTGAAGTGTTATATTTTAATTTGCCCTGACCCTAAGGCACCAAATTAGTTCGTTCATTTTTTTAATTGAAGTTGTTATAATTAATACAGAATTGACCCAACTAGCAAATTGTACACATTGATACTTAGAGTAAAATTTTCATAGGAAGTTCCCCTCTTATTAGGTGGGGGATAATGGTATCAAACTAGGTTTTGTTGACGAATATTTCACATTGTCCTCTTTGGCTTCCCAAAGATGTTAAAATATAGCTTAAATATATTTAAAGGTTTTCAAATATAGCGGGCCAAACTCAGATTCAACAAGATGGGTGAGAGAAGGAGGATGGGAAAGGAGGGCAGACTTGATAAACTGACTGCAGGTGTGCACACAGGCACGGCCGTTGCAGGAAAATGCTCGTGTGAAATGTGTGCATTGAGAAAGCCGTTCTTGAGCTGTCCACGCCCACGGCTCCTTGGGAAGTCTTTGGTGCCCCTGGGGTACAGGTACCTCAGAAGACTGCTACTTAAGAACTCTTGGAGTGTACTGAAAAAGACACCTGCATATTCACCTTTGCTCTGTCACAGCAAATACATGAGAGTCGTCATAGGGTACAGACTGATGTGTATTCTCTTGGAATGCTATGTAGCAGTAAACAAGTTGTAAAATGACAGTCATTTCTAACAGTAATACTCTTTTCATGGATATGTATAGAAAAAATGCATGGTGGTGGAAAGGATAGTGGGGTGGGGGTTACTGCATAAAAATAAGGTAAATAAAGATAAGGACTTTGCTTTTTTTTTTTTTTTTTTTGGTTGGTTCCCTGAGTGGGAAGTGAACCCAGGCTGCGGTGGTGAGAGCGCCAAAACCTAGCCACTACACCACCAGGGAGAGAACCCCCAGGTCTTTGCTTTTTAAAAAAATGTTAATTATCAATTCAAGATGGTAAGCATATAAATGTTAAATAATGTTTCTGTGAAAAGAGTATTTTAACTGACTTGGTAGTGAAAGGATGGAAAGTATTTAATTAATTAATAAAAGGCCAAGTGCCAGTGAGCTGTCAAGTTGTGAATGCCATCTAAAAACAGGTTTATAAAACAATTTCTACCATCAAACACACCTGTCTTACATTTATTAAAACACTCCTGAGTTCCTGTTCTTAGCTAGGACCATGATTGGGATTCCCTGCAGATATGTTAGGAGCAGTGTCCAAGTCTAAGCTTTTGGCTTTACTAATAAGTATCTGCCTAGATCTCCAAGATGCTAAACTTACCCAAATTGCTTTAAACATTTCCCTTTCAAATTGTCTGTTATAGCAAACACCAGATCCTTCATTATTTTTATTCAAGCAGCAATACATTTAGGAGCTGAAAATGATCACTGTAACAACTTCTTGATTAAAAAAAATTAAATACCTATTAAATAAGAGATTTCCTCCAAGAGTGGGCATTTATTTTTGATTGTAGAACTTGAATCTCTTGAGATGACACTTTTCCTTTGGTCATCACTTGCTTAGAAAAATACTCGTCCCAGCTCAAACATTACCTTAGGGTGATAAAAAAATTTATTAATTTCATGGCAGATCACTGTTACAAACTAAAATGACTCTTCAAGGTTGTGACTAATTCTCCTGTAGTAAGTAAATATTTGTCTTTCCCACATGGCAAGCTGCAGATCTGAGGCAAAGGTACTTGCTTTTCGGCTGTACATTTTATTTATAGCCAGAACTTTCTCAAAATGCCATCTTAAAAAATGTGGAACTTTTTGAAAAATCACAACACATTTGCAAAATGTTACCATAGTCACTTGAAACTTAACCTCACTTGCAAATAGACACAGTAATTGGCACAAAGTCATGCTCTTTCCCTGGAATTATTATGTTATCTATGTGAAGTTTGTCTTTATTTTATTAAAAAGGAGTTTACCTCTATGGTGATAAGGATGACAATCATCCACTCCAGGCGGAGTGCCCTCTTCTCCGTCAGGTGATTCCTCATTAGATCTGTGAGCTCCATGCAGTGCTGAAGTTTTTCATTCATGACCTGCATTAGAAAAACATAAGACAGTACCCTGTATTTATATTTAAACAAATTTAATTAAGAAAAGAACATGCTTCAAGATTCTAAAGCTTTGAAATAACGTACGAGTTATACAGTGAAAAGTCATCCCTTCAGTTCTTGCTCCTCAGTCTCCCCGAAGGCACCCTGCCAGCATTCCTGTCTCTTGTGAATTCATTTAGACATTCTGTAGTGCACAGATTGAACTGCTAGAAATACTTTGCATACCGAAGCTCTTGTATTTGTAAGATTTTGATGGAAGACCTAAAAATAAAGCTTTTGAGTCCTAGTTTTTGGTGGCTGTCCTTGGATTTTTAGCAGTTAAGAATGGCAGTGACCTTCAGATGACAAATACAGTGATTACCTTTGAAAACTTCAAATCTCACTGGCAAAAATCCCAAACATAAATGGCCTGCCGCACGCTCACCACTAGGTGGCACTGCTTTCAGCGCTGAACTGCGGAGGTGCTCCTGGCTGATGGTGCCCTCAAGCTGGTTGAGGGGTTCATAGGACACAGAATCTTTGAACTTAAGATTTGGATGTGGCCATGGCAAGTCATACCTCCTTAATCTCCACATCTCTCTTTTGGAAATTGGTAAATCTGGGAAGAAACATTTTTTTAAAATTGATTCCCCTTTATTACTTCTGGGATATTCTGAGGGTGCAGGTTTGGTCGGTGGAAATTTGAGACAAATCACAGATGCATGCATGGGGTTTGACTGAAATTATTCGTGCACCATATTCATTACTGTTTTGCACAGAGCATTAAACAGCTTTACTAATGAGAGACCCACAGTGGTAGCCTATCTGTGCCCTCCCGACTGATCACCCTGTAGTTTGCATAAATGTTTAGAACAATGCATCTTTTCTTCCTTGCCCCCTCCCTTTCTTCCTCTTCTTGCTTCTATTGGCTGCTTGATCTTGGTCTGTACCTGTGCTGCTCATCCTTAAGCTTGCTTCTCTTCAAAATACTCAATCTTCTTCCATTTTCTTTCAACTCTTGACTAAAGAACTGACATTTTCTTCCTCTACTTCCTCCTCTGACTTATTATCTCTCAGAAGTTGTATACATTACCACAACTCCCCCTAAACTTCCAAATGTCTAACAGCAAATCTAACACCTTTAGATTCTAAACCTCAGTTACCTCAAGCATCTGGTAACACTTAGAAATGCAGGCTCCCTTCAGCTTCCCCTTCCCTAAGACTCAGTTCTGTCTTTGGCCACCATTTTTTCTCAAGTCTTCTCTACCTCATCTTGCCTTTAGATGACAATGCCTAAAGTCCTGACCTTGCCCCTGTCCTCTAGCTCTGCATTCTCCTTACGTGATGATCTTAACCCTCTTTGGTTTGTGTAGATGCTTCCTGAACTTCAGTCATTGCCATCCCACCATCACTATTTCTGTAGTACATGAGGGCTGTCCAGAAAGTATCCAGCCATGCAATAACGAAAAACAGGCATTTATGGCTGTTTTTTTTCCGGACAACCCTGGTATATGTGCCAACTGTACCATTATTTAAATTCTGAAAGATTTTACTTAGAAATGTTTATTTTTAAAAAACTCATTGCCATAAATGGAAAACCAGTGTGGTGTGAAACATCTATACAAAGCTGAGCCTGACACCTGTGAAAGTGGGGGATGAGCATATGAAGAGCATTCACAATCCACTAAAACCAAGTAAGCCTTTCTCTTCCACAATAAACAACTGTTAAATACTATTTCTGGGTCCATCTGTCACCTAAGTACAAGTGTGTATCTCGCATTTTGGGAAAGACCACTATAAATTACTGTTTTCTAATGGGTCCCAAATATAAATGCTTCCTCCTGATTTCTCTTCTGTCTGAATTTCTGCTCATAAAATGTATTTCCTACTAGCACCTCAAAATTTTAGCATTTTCTCAAACTACAACTGACATCCTGTTCAAGTCTCCCCCTCTTGGGTTCCCTATCTCAAATCAGGTCACACTGTCTTCTCCGTCACCTGAGACAGAAACCTTTGACCTTTAATCCCCACTCCCTACAGTAATCCTGGGCTGTGCATTTTGAATCTGTCCTCGGTTTATCTTGTCTTACTACTACTACCGGGTAGGCCTTCGTCAACTATTCATTACCTCCTAAAAATGGTCTTTTGCCGGGAGGGGGGGCGGTGTGTAGGAGGGTTCCTTGTTATTTTTTATACTGACATCAGAGTTCTATCCTAAACAGGTTGGATCATGTCACTCCCCTGCTCAGGAGCTTTAAACATCTTAACATTTCTCCGTAACATCAAACGATTCCAGATCATTTAGTCCAGTCACTTTAGATGGTGGCAAGCCCTTCAGTCCTGCAGGCGCAGTCAGTGAAGCAGTCCCGGCCTCCTGCTCCTTCCCCTCAGTGCTCCCACAGCACTATGCTGTTCCCCTATTTTAGCATGTCATTCGGTCTCACAGTCATCTGTTGTCTGCCCCCTTCTTTGAGGGAGTTACTCTTTCATTATTTCTAACCAGGTGAAGCTGCCAGTCAACACCCACCAGACACTCCCAGCCCCTCCCTTGAAAAGCCCCAGGGTAGACTGGGTTGGTACCAGACCCAGGCCGGGCCAACCACAGTGCCCAGTCCCCTCACACAGCTGCCCAAAGCTTAGACACACATCCCAATCCTTTGAAGTTGCCAGGCAGAGTGAAACAGAAGCTTGGAAATCCGCTCTCCCCACCCCGCTTCCTCCCCATCTCAGAGAGAATGCCACTGAGAAGGGAAGTGAGGCCAGACTGGCACAGAGGATGCCTGTTTGAGTCTGCAGCAGACATGACCTGTCTCCACGCTCCGCCCGTCCTTCCGTCATGTGAGCCAGTACATGGTGATAAGAGAGATCGTTTAAGTTGTTTTTCTGTCATGTGCAAGCAAGAAGAGGCCCCACTAATGCATGCTCCCTGTTCTCAAGTAGCTGCAGAGGCACACATGTTACATGCACACAGATGAGGGGGCAGGAAAAAACATCACAGAGGTGGCAAATGTGAAGTAGGCACTAAACAGGTGCCAGAAAGACAAGTTGGGGCGCTGTGGGGAGGGCGAGAGAACATTTCGAACAGAGGAAACAGCATAGGGGCAAGTAGAGCTAGAGGGTAGGAAATGTGGAGGGAAGTGAGGTGAAAAAGGTTAAGCTAGTACCAAACTGGGAGGGGTACTGTAGACCCTAAGTGGTAGGCAGAATAACAGTCCCCCAAAGATACTCCCATCCTAATCCCTGGGCCCCATGAATATGACAAGGCAAAGAACTGAGACTGCAGGAATTAAGGTCAATGAGCTGACCTTCAGCAAACAAGCCTACATCACTGGAGTGGGCCGAGTGTGGTCACAAGTGTCCTTGTGAGTGAAAGTGGCAGGCAGAAGAGTTCAGAGAGCAGCGTGACGAGGACTCAATCTGCCTTTGCTAGATGAAGAAGGGACTACAAGCCAAGGCATATGGGGGACCTCCGGGAGCTGCAAAAGGCAAGGAAATGGGGTGTACCCAGAGCCTCCAGAAAGAAAGGTGAGCCTGGAAACAGCGTGATTTTAGCTCGATGACTCCCGTGAGATTTCCGACCTCAGAACTGTAAGATAGTCGTGTTACAGCAGCAGCGGAAAACGAGTACTTCCTGTACCATCGGATTTTGTTCTTCAGGAAATGGGGAGTCCTTTGCTTGGTCTTCACATATTTCACGTTTATTACACCGTGCTGGGCAGAGGAGATGGCAGTGGGGATGCGTGCTAACAGTCGGGGGGCTCGAGGGCAGGGAGTAGGGTACCCTTCCCTGTTTCAGCAGCCCAGGGACTATTGTGTAGATTTCCCATAACTATTTGCCAACGAAGGAAAGACTGCCTGGATGTGGAGGGTGAAGTGGGAAGAGGAACCATGAGCGTCACACTTCTGGGAGACTGATGCGATGGGTGAGGCGAGCTGCTCCGTTCCGCCACCAGCCAGACCAGAGAAGGTTCCACATTTCCTGGCAGGATACGGTGGGTTTTGCTTTGAAATCTTAATCACTGATTAATTCTACAAATAGTTATTGAGCACATACTGTTTGTGAGGTCTTTGCCAAGAAACGGGAGTGCAGCAGGGAAGAAAATGATCGTGGTCTCTGATCTCACACAGCCACGTCCTCGTGGCAAGTGACACACACACTTAATTCTAAAAAGGATGCTGTGAGCTGCGACAATGTGATTTAGTGGGCAAGCGGAAGCACACAGAAGGCAAGCTTGGAGGTTAGACACGCAGAGCTGAAGATGATCAGGAAAAGGTGGGAGGTGGCATCGTGAATGTGAACGCGACTGCTTCTGGATGGGCAGCCGAGACATCAGTGACAGTCGGTAGAGGACGCAGCCCGAGAAAATGGAGCGAGGGGTCCACTATTAACTGGTTTCTGTCCCTACTACCTCTTAATTACCAAAGGAAATGACTCTACCTCCAACCTCAGCTTTTGGGACTGCCTTTTCAGTGTACATCTCGCCCCTAATCTGTTTTTCTCAACTCTTTCCTCTAGGGAAAAAACTTTCTCCTGGCACCACCACCACTCATTCTTTGTTCTGTATGTTTTCTTGTAAGACTGAAAAGCTTGCTGAAGGTCAAGACCAGTTCTTATCTTTCTTTTATATTGGCCATAGGGCTGGCATTGTGTTGAGCGCAGTAAGGGAGGCTAAATTCTTCTAACTCCTTTTAAATATAATCTTCATGTAATCCAACTAGTCTTAGCTCCCTTTGGGATGCTAAGAAAACACTCTGAGAAATGTAGTTTGGGATATTTTAGGTATGCTTCCTGACACATGTGGAAGATGTAACATCAGAGAGATGGGGAATGAAATGAAGAATATTTACATGAAGTGAAGGAGATCACTGTGGTAAAGAGAACAGGGCACCTCTGATACTGGGGAGACCAATTCAATTGAATATGAAGAGAGGTCAATGAAATGTTAGTGGCCAAAGGAATTTTGATGAGCCAAAGTTCTTGCTATATGAGTTTTAAGAAACAAAATATCCAAATCCGTCATTTAAGTGAAATGTAGTTCAAACCTGTGTGGCCATCCTGCTCAGCAGTCATTTACCGACTCCAGGCCCCGATCCATATGCCTTGCCTTCTGGGCCCACAAGCTGAACCATCCTGCTATCCCTGGTGTCCCCATCATATAGGTAGGGGGCAGGTGTCACTATTGCTGCTGTGTTTTAAGGAAGTGGAGGGGGAATCCCACGAGAGTAGCTCCAATTTCACAGAAGTCCCCAGTCCCCCTAACCCACTACTACCTCTGCTTTTATCTATCTTGTCCCAGTTCCTCACACAGAATGCAATAAAGATGTGGCAGAAATGTGTCTAATTGATACAGATAATTTAAATGAACCTTGAATTTTAGTTCCTAAAGGAAAATTAAAGTGGATTTCCAGGGAATACGGGTATTATGGAATGAGGCTTGGCTCCTATATATTCTTCCTGAAGTTTTATCATTTTAGCTTTTATAGTAGGTGTCTGATTCATTTTAAAATGGTCTGAAGGATAGCATTCATTTTTTTACACAGGGCTATCCGATTGTTCCAGCACCATCTGTTGAAAAGACTATCTATCCCCTTGTTATAGAATTAATTTACATTTGTCAAAAATCCACTGCCTATATGTGTACAAGTCTCTTTCTGAACTCTGTATTCTGTTCCATTAATCTATCTGTCTGTTCTTACACCGATATTCAACTGTCTTGATTACTGTAGTTTGAGTTGCTGCACATCTTAAAAATCTGATAATAAAAGTCCTCCAACTTTGTCCTTTTCTCAAAATTGCTTTGGCTGGTCTAGGTCCCTTGCATTTCCATTTTAAAACCAGCTTCTTAGTTCTAAAATAAAAAAGCCTGCTAGGATTCTGACTGGGATTGAGTTGAATCTATAGGTCAAGTTCTGGGAGAAGTAACATCTTAATATTTAGTCTTATACAAACATGGTATATGTCTTACTTAGTTTTCAGCAATGAAGTAAAACTAAGAGAATGTGTTTCCACAGACTTACTCTAAAAGAATGGCTAAAGAATGTTCCTGAAACAGAATAAAACAAATTTCAGAATATCATAAAAAGAAAAGAAGGAATAAAAATATGGGTAAATACAATAGGATTTCCTTCTCCTGTTTTCTTAAATATGTTTGTGGTTGAAGCAAAAACTATAACCGTCTCAGGGTCTGCAGCAGAACAGTTAAGACAATTTTATAGCAAATGCCAGAGGGTAAAGGGATGTAGAGAGAAGTAAGCTTTCTACACCTGATTTAATCTGGTAAAATGTCGAAACCAATAGATTGTGATAAGTTATGTATGTATAATGTAATACCCAGAGCAACCACTAAATACCTACGCAAAGAGATATACTCAAAAGCAGTATAGATGAAATCAAAATGGAATTCCAAAAAAATGTCTGTACCCCACAGGAAGGCACAGATTGAGACGTGCAACAGCTTGGATGGATCTCAAGGCATTATGCTCAATGGAAAAAATCCATTTTAAAAGTCACATACTACATGATTCTATTTATATATTCTCCAAATGGCAGAATTATAGGGATAGAGACTAGATTTCTCACTGCCTGGGTTTAGGGATGGTGGGGGAGGGGAAGTTGGTGTCATTCTAAAGGGGCAACAGAGGAGGATCTCTGTGGTGACAGAACAACGCTGTATCTCAGTCACGTGGTTACACTGATCTATACGTGGGACAAAACGCCAAGAAGCCATGCGCGTCCGCTCGGTTTTCTACCCTCCTTTCCCAGGTGGCACGCATCCATCACGGCCGCCGCCACCCATTCCCATCATTGCCCGAATACAGACGTGTCTCCTCTGCCCCGTGCGCCGACGCGGCTCAGTGCCTGCGCGTCAGTCCCCACTGGACCTGTGCTTGCTGCCCTACCCCGGTCGTACCCTAAGCTTAGCTCCTCACTTCCTCCTGTTCCCACTGTTTGGCCACCTTTCCACGTGCCACCCTCAGGCAAACGTCAGTCAGCCTGCCTTTGCCCTCCCCCCAGCCTCCCATTACCAAGCACTTGCTCTGTCACAGAGGATTCTTTCCTAAACCCATTTCTGTTCTCGCTGTCACCATTCCAGTTCCAGACCGAGAACTCTTGCTTAAAACTGGATGAGAAATTCCTAATGGGCCACTCGGCCTCCACACTCCCACCAATCTCACCGGATCTGTAGAGCAAATACCAGAACAGCCTGTGACGCTGTTAAGTTGAAAATTATATGCAGGGCAAAAAGGGAAGCGGGAAATCTAAATATCTGCCTAGGAGTCAAGATATTTCTCCCAAAGCAGTTAAACACATTTACTTAATTTACACATTTACTTAATTTAAAATTTCTCTTCTATTAGTTATGCAAACTACAGGCAATAACGAGTCTTCCTCTCTCGGTAAAAGGGCGAAATACGTACCTTCACTCTACGAGCAATGCTTAGGAACTGACACGTCTTATCATACAGCTCCTCCAAGTTCTCGCGGTCCCAGTAGAAGTCGGGGGTGATCAGGAAGTCTGAACTCAAGTTTATACGGTGTCTTAGAAAAAGAAAAACGGTAACTTTTTATCTTCTACCTCGAATTAAAAATCACGGTCTCTATTCCAGTTTTTATTTACACGCTGCTAAATGACAAGAGGTTTTTTAATGCTGACCTTTGTAATACTTTTGAGAAACACCTAAATAAAAAATTTATAAGAATTTAAACATTTGCAGTCAATTTAGTTTTAATATTATTTATGAAGTGGTTTAAAAGCTGAGTTTTTTTTTTCTATTTCTAAACTTTTCGTTTTTCATTAAAAAGTTTTATAGTGTACACGAACATATTTCCTTGTAGACAGGCTCAAAAAAACAAAAACAAAAACAAAAACAAACAAACAAAAAAAAACAATGACAGCTGCTCAATCTTCCTTGTCTTATTCCTGTCTTTCTCTTCCTCCACCCTCTACAGGTAACCAGCCTTAGTTCCCCTTGTGTCTTTCCTCTGTTTATGCAAACACTGGGCAAGCAAATAGATACACACATAAACACACACTCTCTCTTTTGTAATTTCCATATTTTTTCTACATAAGGGGTGCAAGCTTATTTTTAAATGCACATGTAAGTTCTACAAGTAACATATAAATGGCTGTTCACTATAAAACAATACCCTAGAGAAGATTTAAGAAAACATTGGGCCCTCTTACCCTCGCACATAACTCAAATCCTTTAGGCCCTGCAAACACTTGGCTGTATCTTTCCAGATCTTTTTTTGTGCATAAATGCATGTGTGTGTGTGTGCACACACATGTATGTGTAGTATCTATACATATCAAGATGAATAGGAATAGTTTGCTTACATAAATGTGATCATACCATATATAATTCAGGTTTTTTATTTCACCTTATATACTGTGCCATGTTTGTATTCAGAGATTTACATTGCTTTTAATTACACATAAGCACTTTAATTGTAAAGAGAAGAAAACTTTGGATAAGTACAGTAGGACTATAGAAATTACTCACAAACCTAAGTGTTAATACAGTTAGTCCTAACTTCTGAGTTTTAGAAGCATGATTTGCTATACGAGCTTCTGCTTGCATTGTCAGAGGAGAGAAGAACCTCTCCGCCCCACTTCTTGGAGAATACAGGCTTTGGATATGCTGCGGGGTGCTCCTGGTGAATGGGGTTTTAATTCTGTCAGAACTCTGAACAGGGCCCCTGAGCTACTTGAAATGCATAGAGGGTGGAGCACAAGACCACTTCTCCTCTCCAGGCCAAGTATCTAAAGAGAATGTGGAAAAACACCCTCAGGCAAACAACGCACAGTGAGCTCTAGGAACTCATCCCATACACTGGAGGGGAGGAGACACGAAACTAGTGAGAATAATGCCAAGAGTCAAGATTTTCATCCCATAAATCCTGGGGAAATTGAAGGAAAATAAACAGAAACTTTTAAAATGATTCATTAACAGTGTTGCATCCATTTTTAAGATGCAGTTCTTCCCATTTTAATATCACTGAAAATGAGAGGCATCTTGAAAACTGATGATACCTTACCGGCGGCAGATGGGACTTAGATATCATTGCCTTAAACAATTTATTTCCTTTATGCTTTCCTTTTCATGTACGCCCAGGAGGGAATGTGACAGAATCTACATCCAAACAGGACTAAAAGAGCTATTTCAGCAAGTGCCTACAGTAAGTCCTCTGATGGAAAAGCCCTGCACCACCGTTTAACTGGCTGCACGCTTCCCCTGTGGCATCTTACAGTGTCTCTGTCAGTGAAATACGCTACATAACTTCTCTGTAGCAATTATGATGCAGGGATATATTTTTTCCTGAAAATCCCCAGTTTCCAAATTCTAGCATGTAACCCTTCTACCTTCAACAACATGGACTGTGCTCCCTGATGGAGATTCGGTGGGGATTAACTATGGCTTCCTTCGCACATGCAGAGTTTCTCCCAGTATGGTCCTAGTATGGCCCAACTGCTTACACTGGGTAAGAGTTCTCCATGCTTATAAGGAATGAAACCAAAACAGCTGAAAGTCCCATAAAGGTACAAATGTTGGCTCTTTCCTACAGAAATACAGAAATGTTTTCTTGAGATCATTAAATAATATATGAAATATTTCATTTACAGAGGAAATTTTACCTTAGGGCAAAGAGTTCACCCATTTTCTGCATAACTTCTTCGTGAGATAGTTTCACTTTCTTGCCAGTTTTTAAAGCCTGTTTTGGAGGGGAAAAAATATGTGCACACATACACCAATTTACATCCAATAGGTAAGTAATAGGACCGTAGAGCAAATTCTGAAGCAGCATAATTTTAATCTGAAGCTAATGATATATCGTAGATGACTCCCCATCACCTCACTCTGAGATAATAAATAAATACATAAAATCTTATTAGGTATTTCTTATGTCATCATTTTACAAGTATATGTAAGAAGGGATTTTTTTTACTTAAATTCAGTATAGCTTTCTTAGTGTTTAGTACTATTTTATTGTACTCCTAAATATATTATTATAGTGAGAATTTTGTGTTTTTCCCAAATAGAAATCAATCCTTGAAAAGAAGCATAAAATTGGTATAATTACCTCTGGAATTGACTGAATGGATTCAACAAATTTATCCAGTGATGCTTCCCAAATAGCCAGTTTCACTGGGGGAAAAAGTTCACAACGGACCATTTCTTATCATCATATTCATGTTTATACAAAATGCATCATTGCACAGTACCTTCACTGCCATTTCAACAATACTTTAAGAAGCAAATGTGCTAAAAATGTGGAACTGTAATTTAAGAATACTTCATTATTATAGAGGACAGCACTAAAGTGGAAAAAGAAGAAATGAAGTAGATTGCCAAGTTCCACTGGTGGACTGAACATTTGGTACAAATCCTGATTTGCTAATAGAGTTCTTTGGAACCCTGGAGAGTGTAAGGAACACCCCAGAATGAAGGCTGGCTCTGCAGATGGGGCAGAAACCCAGCTCCCCCCAACCCCCATCCCTCACACTCCTCAGGGCTGCGAGCACAGCTTAGAAGGCCGTGAGCCTTCCGCAGTGCAATAGGGACAGGCCACAGCAGCAGCAGCCTCGTGTAGACCGATGGCAAATGAATTCTTAGAGACCTTCTACAGTGTTATTCAGGTGCAAGGACCTTTCAGAAAAAAACTTAAGAGACACTGTGACTCTCACCCATTTCTGTGAAGAACTAGGGTGTACTTTCTATGCAGAGGCCTGTGCCAATCACAGGGCTGGGCTTTCTTTGCCTGGATTAAAGACAACCTATGAATAATGACCCCGTAGAGAGGACAGGAAAAGGTAATAATAATAACAATACAAAAATATTTTTACAGAGTATAAGCTTTATCAATACAACCAATAAGGAATGAGTAGCTTCAGCAAATACTGTATTTTATACTCTTATTAGGTTTTTTATCTCTTGGAGGGAAAGAAAAAAGGTAAAGGAATGCTGAAACTTTGCTGGGTACTCTGTGAAAACATGCCAAAATCTTTACTACTTAAACTTCCCTTGAAGAAATGAAAACTATGTAATACTTTCTCTGACAAGTAGTATTAACTTACCTGAAAGGCAGAGAGCATTTGAGAAAGCAAATTTCTCTAGGATGGCGTCATCTAAATCGAGCTCTGCATTTAACCTGATTTCCCCTCTGTGAAGTTTTGACTGCCCCCTGCGAAAAGGAAAAAACAGAAAGTATTTTTTATTTTGAAAATGTCACCTCCAATCTTTCTAGGCCATTTTGGAAATTTGCATCGAGAGTCTTATAAATGTTTTATACCCTTTGATCCAAGTAAGTCCACTTCTAGAAATTTATGCTAAAGAAATAAAAGATGCAAAGAAAAATGTGTACACAAAAACCTTTTTGTGGTCAAATATTTAATAGTAAAAAATGAGGAAAGAAACTAAATGTTCAATAGGAGAATGGCTCATTTACAGCAATTCCACACAACAAAAACTAAAAAGCATGTTTTAGAAGAATATTTAATGGAAGGGGGAAAACCACAGTAAGTTGCTAAGTGAAAAAATGTTGACTATAAAACTATATCCACAGTGTAATCTAAAAGCCACAGGCAGGTGTGGGGTGGGGAAGGAGTGGGAAGTGGTGGAGCAGCAAGGCATGCATGCAGAAAACTCTGGAAGGGACTGGGGAGACAGGGAAGAGGAGGGAAACTGGGGATATAATCATCACATCAAAAAGGAAAAGTCTAGGTAAACCTTCCCAAAAAACGTGGGATGGGAAGAGGACAAAGCAGGGCGAACGAGGAGGCCTAATGGGAGGGCGAAGAGGCAGACGCTGCTCTGACAATCTCGGGGGAGGGAAATGAGGAAAGAGAGTGGTGCTGACAGGTGCTCTGCAGATGAGCTTGGCTGGTGCACCGCGCTGAGTGGGGCAGGAGATACCTGGAGCCTCTGGCAGTACTCACAGGACAACCACGTGGCTGGGTGCTCAGAAGGTCTCTGAACGAAACCAAATCACTGACTCTGGGGTGCGAGGCTACTCCTCCTGAGGCTAGAAGCTAGTGAGTATGAGTGTCTGTGTGTGTGAGTGTGCCCGTGGGTGGGTGCGAGAGGGAACCTAGTAAGTAAGAGTTTGATCTGGAAGTAGAACACAAAAGAGGAATTTGTGGGAACTATAACCCCAAGGCCAAATGCTTAGTAACTAGATACAATTCTATTAGCTCCTCCTTTGTTGTATGTCTCAGGATCACACCCTCACTTTGCGTCACAACGGCTGTGGGGGGCCCAGGCCCTCCCTCACGCTCCCTCCCTCGCCAGGTGCAACACAGAACATCTCCACCTCTGAAAGCTAGTTAACTGCAATGACAGCGTTTCCGCCAGTAGTCAGTGGCCTGGTGCACGGAAAGCACCAAGGACAGCGCTTGGCACTGGCCGAGAGGTCTTCGGCGGCTGTAGTTCCTTAGCTCTCATCCCATCGAGTCTCTCTGTAGTTAGTGTCTCTTTCAAGTGTTGCCAAAGCTCTGTTTTCATCCCTTCCTTTCTTAATACAGACTTTCTGCTATTCCACCAGGCAAGTACCTCCATGAGAAGAAAGACCTTTCAATCCCGTTCCTGCTCCCTTCTCTTTCCGCCCTAACACCTCTCTTCATTTTCCCCCTTGCTGAGACAGGAATCGGCTAGCAGGCTGCCTACCCATGTACCTTACCTGAGAACAGCATGTCAGGGCCCTACTTCCTGCAGGCACCCACTTCTAGAGGTGGTTCTTTTAGGTCACCCCCTCATTATAGTACTTCATTGTTATACCCAAAATCACTAGGGAAAAAAAATGGGTTTACTTAAGAGAAAATTTACTATGACAATTTGATAGGTTTATTCTGATGAAGGCATACAGTTTTACTTGAGTTAGACTGCTTAGGGGACTTAACATTTCTGGGTTATACTATCTACTTGCTTTAATTTATAGGTAGCCTGAGAAGGGGAAAAAAAAAGTCTATCCACTTACATTTATTATATTGTTTAGGCTTTGTATTTGTACCAGTAACTTTTTTCTTAAAATCAGTCTCCAAATTCCTAAGTCATTTATCCCCTCTCCTGTGTTACCTTGTTATTTTAAGTGCCCTTTTTGTAAATTTGGTAAAACACTGCTTACTCTGTTTTTATATAGTTAAGCTCTTCATTTTCCCAGTGTACCAATGCAATTTCATAGGGCTGAATTTCATGTTTTTCTAGAACTTGCATCACTTGCTTCATCTAGAAGAAAAGGAAGAGTAACCTGAAATTACACCTGAGCTTTTCAGCACCAAAAATGCATTTTCATTACATTTCATGATACTTCCTCTGTTGTTTAGTTTTTAAGGAAAAAACAATGTCATGTAACATTAAACTCATCAGGAAGGTATACTCGTTTGTCTTTACATTTGGAAAACACAGGTGAGCATAAAGAAGAAAATAAAATTATCATTATCCCACAACCCAAAGAAAATCACTAGTAAAATTATGGTTTGCAGTCCTTAAATCTTTTTAAAAAGCGTGTAACATACTTCAAAAAATTTAAACAACACAGGTGTAAAAAGTGACCATCTCTGTTATCCTGAAGTCCTCATCCCCAAAGGTAACTGTTAAACTGAGTACACAGTCTCCCAGGCTTTTTTCTAAGTGTGTATGTATGCATATTTACTTTGCTTAGTATATAAAATGGGATCATACTGTGCACATGAACATTTTCAAGGCTATTCTTCTTAATGCAGGAGCCACAATTTATTTAACTGTCCTTAATGTCCATCCACAGGGGTGATTTCTGCGCCCCCACTATGACAAGGTCACAATGCACCACCCTTACATGTGTCACTTCATGATCATGTGGGGATATTTCTTTAGGAATTGCTAGATAAAAAAATATGCACACTTATAATTTTGATAAATATTGCTAAACTGCTCTCCCAAACAGGTTTTCCAATTTTAGAATCCAAACATTTAGGAGAGCATTTCTTAAACATTGGGCATTATCAGCTTTCTATACCTTTGCCACTTCAACTAGCCAATCTGTATTAATAATACATTACTCTTATATTTGTTGGTCATTTATATTTCTTCTTCTTCAGGAAAGCCCTCCCCGCACCATCCCGTGTGTGTGTGTGTGTCCTCTTAGTAAAACTGAAATGGTATGAGGTATTATTTTTTTAACCAGCTCTGGTATTATATTGGTTATATTTTGTAATCTCTTTTAACTGTATCATATACACAGGCAATTTCCTAGGAATAGATTATTTTCCTGATAAAATTCTAGAAAACTTAAAAATAAGACCCAGAGCAGCCACTTGCCCGTGAGCTGTACATTATTCCTTTGGTAGTTTCCGTGGATGAAGTGTACTGCCCTCTATCTGCAGTGAAGCCAGGATTGTTCTGATTTTCCACAAATTAGTGTATGCCCAGAGAATGGAAAATGTAGCAAAACTGGGGATTATCTGTTAATTTATCTTCTAATGGCTCCGACTGAGTGGTAAACAATTTATTCTGAAAAGTCTAAGTTTTTATACTGTTACGCTTTTATACTGTCATACTTACGGTTTTGTCTTTCACGTTCCAGAACACAGCAGCTCCTTCCCTGATTTAAAAGAGTTAAAGAATCCACTGAGTTAAAGGTAGAATACATTCTTTACGGCTGTACATAAAGCCATGCTCAGGGAACTCCTAGAATGCATCCAGAATGCAATTTAAAAATATATGATTTATTACTGATTTAACATTATGGTTCCTAGATGGATGTGCCAAAATAAGAGCTGCTTTGTGAACTCTGGATAAAACCTGACCTCTCAAAAACTGATGATTTCTCATGGGCTGCAGAACAAATAATTTTATTGTAACACCATGTAACTCATGTACCTGTACTATTTTGTACCTGCTTCAATTCTGATGCACTGAAATCAGAATAAGGAAATTTTTGAGCCCGTCTGAGCTCTAGGCAGATTCTGCTATAGGAAAAGAATAAAGGATCCTGCTTTTAATAGTTGTGGAATAAAGAGACTGAGGTACATTAAAGCCTCAGATGGCTGAAGGCTCCTGTAGACTCATGCCACCATCCTTACAGGCTCCCGGCACAACTACAATGAAGCCACCAGAGGCCCCCTGAACCCAATTCTGGCTTTGGTAGAATTTAAGGCCTAAAAAACTATAAATGAACTTTTTTTGATTTCTGAAGTTTAACGTGTTGAGCTGTTTTAGGCAGCAAATTAAAAAAAAAAAAAAAGGAGTATGGCTCTGGGTTAGTGCACTGGAGGAAAGAAAGGGGAAAATGAAAGAAAGGTAAAAATACATTGGTCTCACACCCGTCTGCAGACATTTCTTAAGCAATGCATTTAGGTATGTGTGGGTCTGTGCTTAGCATCCAGGATACAAAGGTGAGTGTGGTCGAGTTCCTGTCCTCAAGGAATTCCCAATCGAGAAAAGACCAAGGATACCTCGATCACCAATTACAACACAGTGTGATCAGCGCTATTCTATGCAAAACTATGCAAAACATACTTGGATGTACATCGGAGCGACACAGTTCCTAAGGAGCAGCAGAGGCAGCTGAAGGAGGGCACGAGAGGAGGCAACACAGCCAAGGGCACACCCTGAGCTCCGGGAGAAGATGGGAGGGACAGGGCCACGTCTCAGAGTGAACAGCCAGTAGTCTGGATGGGGTGGATGTGGGCTAGTAGTGGACAATCAGGTTAGAGGCAGGGAGGAGCCAGCCCTGCAAACAACTCTGTGCTGTGACAAGCAGTTTGGTCAAATTCCATGGGATTTTAAGCAGGAGAGTAGTGATCAGAATTACCTATTGAAAAATGATCCTGCCTATCAGACAGAAAGACTGGTGGGGGGGGGGGGGTAAGATCAGGCAGCCAAGTGTTGCAGTCGGCCAGCAGCGGGTCTTAGAATATGGATCTGGAGGTACTTGAAGCCATAGTCAGCATATGAATTCAGATGTGGCCTCGGGAACCGTCTCCCTCTGTCTACAGCAGGGCTCTGCAGTATGGCACCCAAAGGCCACATGTGGCCACTGAGCACTCGCTACATGCCTGGTCCAAACTGAGAGAGGACGTCAGTGTAAAACACACGCCAGGTTCCAAAGACTCCGGATGAAACGCAGAACACAAAATCTGATTCTTTATTGACTGATTACATGGGGAAATGGTAATATTTTAGGTATGCTGGGTTAAACACACTATTAAGTTTAATTTCAGGTAATATATATTGTTAGTGTTGTTCAAAGTTAAATTCATGTTTGTTTGTTTTTTTAACTTTAAAAAATGTGGCTATTAGAAAACATAGCATTGCATATGGGGCATGCATTTGTGGTTTGTATTGTATTTCTCACGAACAGCACTGACTTAGGGGACCTCAGGAATCCAAATCTCTCACTTAAGGCAAAGGGGACGCTATTCTACTTGGACTAAACATTGAATTCTGGATTATCTCCAAAGTAACATCAAAAGCAAGGGGAGGGCATCGACGGGAACTATGACATGGCTTCCAGTCACTACCAAACACACATGTGCATGTTCCATTTGCTTCTGTCCTGCCACTTGTTAGTCCCATGACTGCGGGCGATTCGCTTAATCCCTCAGACCCTCAGTCTCCTCAGCTGCAAAATGGGAATTAACAGACCTTTCTCAAGCATCGTGAGGATAACATGAAATTATCCTAAGTGGTTTCTGGTCTCATGACCCCCTCAGCTACTCTGGTGTCTGATACTAAAACAACCTTAACAGAGGAACAAGCATACGTGGGATTCAGGGGCCCCGTCTGAAGTCTGCGGACGGGGTAACGTGGGCTAAAACTTTGGTGAAAGAGCTCCGGAGGGAGAAGGCCGCAGGGCAGGCAGCGTGAGCCTGGGAAGGGGTGTTGGAGGTGAATGGGAAACAGGAGGCTCTGCAGAGACTCGGCAAATGCAAACCCAGATCTACGAACGAGACGAGCCGGGGAAGACTACATGGTCCGGCGTTACTTCTGCCCAAACCTGTAGTACTGGTTTTAAAAATTCTTTATTATATAAGATTTTTACCGGAAGATTCCCAAAACTGACAAACCCTCCTAGATAAAATAAGACTCAAATGGTAAATTTAAATCACGAATTTTGAGCACCTTTGTTGCTGAGGGAGGAGATGCACCTGCACCCTTAAAGATCACATGACCTGACCATGAGCCCTCTCCCCATGGGATTTCTTTCTTGCCTTACCTGAAGAAGAACATTGTTCCAGGATCACCTTCTTTCTCAGAATTCTTGACACCCATCACCAAAATATTTGCTGCATCTGTGATTTAAAATAAACGACTAAAATGCTATGTTATGAGGTGACACAAGGTTGAAGAGTCACCTATACACTTTTAATCAAGAACTCACCATCATCTTCTCATATACATTAAGCACTCTATATAACACACTGTCCACCTTGCTAAGGTTTCTGAAAGTATTTGATATATGAAAATGTAAGGATCACAGGAAATTACTTTCACAAAACATTCCACAGCCTGGCATACTATCAGTGCTGTGTAAAACTGCTCATTCACACTTATTGTGATGCAGCCCTCTGTGGTCCGGTCAACAGTGTTAGCTTCAATACAACTCTGGCTCAAGAAGTAAACTCCTTTCTACAAAAGTAATTTAAAATAAATTCTGAAGAACCACTAATATGTTCCCATCATTTAAATACCATTTTATTTATAATATAATTTTACATATTAATAATATAATTCTCAAACTAATTGTGCTTAATTATATTGTGTAAACTGTGGGTAACAGAAAACATAAACAAAGATACTGACCATTTCATATCTAATTTCAAAGTTAATTATAAGAACTATCACAGTAGTCATCTGTAACCTTTAAATATTTTAACTTTTTAAGTATCAAATATATATTAATATACAGATACTCATCAATATGTTGATTTATATATTAGTATAGTAATATCTGTTGTAAGTATATAAATATTCTATAACATAAATTGTAAACAATCTGTTAATGTATCAATTAATAAATATACTAAAACATAAAAATTTACATACAATTTCCTAACCTAAAATGAGGATCCTCAAAGTTCAGAATTCCTGGTACAGGATCGGGGATGAGGAGTTCAGACAGAGACCAAATCCTGAACCACCTCTTTGGGGTGAACTCTAACTTCCCTAAGTGCTATACCCTACGAGGGCACAGTTCACCGATGTCTCCAAGACCAACATAAAGGAAATGAAGACTCAGTCCAATGGGGGTGGTCCAGGGAGCCTCCCACAAGCATGCAGTGCACAGGCCACCCTGCCCACAGCCACGGACACCCCCAGGGTGACTGTTCACCTTAGGGGCTCTGGACATAGCTCTAGTTTTCTAAGTCAATTAGGTTCGTTTTTGCATCAAACAGCACAAACCGTCTGTTCAGATCATTTGTTAGGCTGACAAAACATAATGACATGTATACTATTTCTTCTCAGGGCTCTTAAGAATTTTCTCTGTAGCAAAGAGGTTTTCAACCTACTATTTTTGCTACTCTGAGGTAAATTCATGAATTTCCATCAAAGTGTTCCAACTTATTTTCTCAAGATTTTTTCCTGACACTATCCTAATATCCTCAGTTTATTTTAATTCCCTTTATAGTATTGGGTTTACCTTTTGACTGATTTAAATAATGGATTATACTGGTAAATTTTTCTTTAAAAGCTCTCCTCAACATTTCTATCAATTTCCTGGCTCTCCTGTAATACTTTTTAATCTGACAGAAATGAGGTGTCACAGCCTTCCATCATCCCAAATAACTACGATGCTACAGAGCTTACTAGAGCACACTGATTTCAATCTGAGAACTAAGTTCTCTGTGAATACATTTTAATTTCTTATCTTTCAATGTTGTTTGTATGAAAAGATTCAACACCGCTGTTACAATGCAATCCTTTAAAGAGAAAATGAAATTTAAGCAAATGCACAGTCAAGCCAGTATCAGAGGAAAATTATTTTCTAATACATTTTAACATACTTGGCCCCAGGTTCAAGATGTACCTCTAGGCAAGCTTGTGACTTCAATATATCCATGGGAGGCCAGATCTTGAGAAAGGTTTCCAAGATGATACTCATCTGCAGTTGCAAATGCTGTGCAGTGCATCAGGTCCTGTTTCAGCGAGATTAGTAAGACAACAGTTACCAAGAGGCTAAGTGTCTGCGATGGCTGCTGTCACCTTAAAGGACTCGGTTTTGCAAAGCTAGCACTTGAGAGCACTTTCCTCAAATATCTCAAAGGCTCATACAAGGGGTACATTAAGGAAGAGGAGAAAGAGGAAATGGAGACAGATTTCAGCTGAGTCTATCAAAGAACATTCTCCTGCCAGCCAAAAGACACAAGGGGCTATCCTGAAAGGGGAGCTGCTCCCCAACTGGTAGTATTTCAAGCACAGACTGAGCAAATGATTGAGAGAATTAAAGGCATCATATGGCCGGTGAATGAAATGCTATTGAAAAAGTCTCTCCAACCCTGAGTTTCCATGACTCTTTTTCATAGTAACGTCATTAGTTGAGGTTATTTAATAACTTGTCATGAGTCTTGCACAGGTGGAGATCACTTTAAATCTACAAAAGAATTACAGAACTTTTACTTTGGTTAATATTAAAAAAAAAGTTTTGTCAAGCTGAGGATGCATCCAAGTTGGTTAGTGCTTTGATTCCTGCACTGAGTCTCATCTGTGTATACATGTAAACATTCATGGTTGTGTCTCTACTGTCCACCTGTGGATGGTAATATAGCACCGTGCAGTGTCTTTGTCAAAATATAAGTCACAACTATTAATGAGCCCTGATAATCAATTTTATTGCCCATACCAGCTTTAAACAGAAAAGCTAAATAGAATAAAGTAGAAAATATTAGAGTACATTATTCATAGTAAGGTGAAATTTTTATGACGTGTCCCATTACTTAGATGTGTCTAAGTATGCATTCAGAGTCACCTGTACGCATAATATAAAATACATTTCTCACTCTGGGATGTGGTCGATAAACTTCTAAAGCTTTGGGTATAGGTGCTAAGAATTCAGGCACAGAATCTGATTAATTTAAAAATCAGAACAATAATGCCTATTGTATAGGATATTGTGAAATTTACACAAGCTGATCTATGTCAGCTGCTCGGAACCATGAATGGCACAAATGTTCAGCATTTCATAGGTTATAGTTACTGCACATAGAGATATGTTGAAGCCTCCAATATTTATGGGAAATTGAAAAGCTTATCAAGTAACTTACATCTGAATTTTCCTAAGTTCATAATTTTATTTTTAACATCTACTGATCAGAACACTAGTGATTCTGTCATCTGCTGACACACGCAATGCTTCGGCCATCACTGGTCAAAAGAGGTTTTGGGTCTTTATTCTTGGAATTTACTAAGCTCAGCTCCTTCTGAACTCTTTTCCTTTCTGTTCCCCTATTCCTAGCATGAAAGCCAAGAAGAGTAGTATATTAATTCCTTCTTTCCTCCTATTTTTGTCACTTAACTCTTGGCCCTTTCTCAGGAAATGGCCCTGCTTTGTCTTTTCCTCAATCTGTCCCACCGTTCCAGTGTGTGGTTTAAAATGTAGGAGAGGACTTAACAGAGGACCCAAGGTTACCCACAAACTAAAAAAAAAACCCTAAAAGCAATAAAATATCTATTCATAAACAAAATGGTTTTAACTCAATTAGAAAATTAAAAGCTGAACAGAGCTGAAGTAGCTGCTGACTGTGAGGGTGAATGGATGAGCAGCCTCCTCTTGCAGTCACGTGCCGGCAGGAACATGGACAAATGGAGCCGACCAAGCCAGAGAGTTACCTGAGTACAGGAATAGTATGAGCCCAAGGTTTAGACGTGCAAGCACCATCTGTTCTTCTAAGGCTCCATGGAGTGAAGAAGAGCCGACAGGATATGAGATTCAGCTGGACGAAAGAAGGGGCTCCTGTTAGGAGGTGTCAGGCAAGGCCACAGCAGGCAGGCCGTACTCTGGGGGATGGGACACGTTTCTTGAAGCTTGCTAAGCAACATCGCAGTGTGTTGTTAGGTCAGACATCAGAATCCCTTCTGTGGCTGCTAGAGCGGCCATGCTTGGTGGGGGCCGGAGAGGGGAGAGCAGGGGAACAAAGGAGAAGTCGGGGAGTTAGGAAAAGGTCGAGAGCTAGCTCAGTGGAGGCTCGTCCCCTCAGTGGCCTGGAACGGCAGAGCCCAGCTGCGGCTAGGATCAGAACTGCAAACCGCTGCCCCGAGAACTGCCCAGCTCGACAGTAGACTCACACAGTGCTTCTAAGATGTGAATTAACTGTCACCCATAAACCATGACTGCACACAAAATCCAGACTCCTACTGCCTTTCGATGCAGGGGAAGAGCGGGCAACCATCCACGAGGGCTGAGGAAGGGACCCATTTCTGCAGCCCACGTGGTCCCTCCCACCCGCGACTGTCTCACGCCGGCTTCGCCACCATTTCTGTTACTGATCAGGCCCATCTGTGCTGAAAACTTAGACTATTTTGCACTCTCAAAAATGGGACAAGGCAAAGCATTTAATCAGTATTTCCATGAGCAAACATGTTCTGAGCTCTAAAAAGTCAGATTATAAATAAAATTTAAAACACAATCTGCTTTTACTTAGCTGTTCCAAGGATCTTCTCTGCAGATTTTCTGAAGAATGTCCCATTCCCTTCTCTCACCATGTCCCTTTTAATTTGGCTCAAAGTTCTAGCCAGTGTCACCACACTACTTTCTGTATCCTTAAACATCTTGGATCTGAGTCTCTGTTCAAGTTATGGCTTCTTCTATTAATAAATGATTCACAAAGTTTTTCAATTTGACTTGGTAGACATATCTTTTTTTAGTTTTATTTTCTTTGCATTTAAATTCCAAAACTGTATTTAAATCTGGTTGGTAAAGGGAAAGAGAGCCATGAAGTGTCTTGCCTTTGCATCTGAGTCCCTGTTAATTAAAGGTGTTACTTTGTAAGACACTTTCATTTTCATACATGTCTTTTTCTGGATTTTATAATGAATCATTATTGATTAAGCATTTTATACCCACACATAGTAAGTTTCAGGTTTTAAAAGGGGGTCAACAACTTGTTCTTAAATAAATGTGCCAAATCAACCTAAAATAGTTATTGGATTTAAGACCTAAATTTACGTCTATTTTAAAACGTTAAAAGCAAAACAACCCAACGCCAAGAAAACCACTGCTTTTTTCAGTGTTTGGCCACAGAAAACATGGTCCAGCAGATGGGGCTAGAAATCTACATATGATTCTTGTGTTAGGCCATGGAGCCCTCTTCTTATAAAAGAATGTTTATGTTGATTCACATTCTATCACTGAAGAATGTAGTGCATTACAACAATGTTGCTTCCATATAACTAAAGGAAACATGCATTTTTTCCTATTATGCACAGACTGTAGGTGCAAGTTATTAAACACAGATACACTTTACATTACTAGTATAATCCTTTAGCTTTTAAGCTTTTTGACCACAACCCACAGTGAGAAATTCTTTTCTATATACATAAGCACATATATATGTACATATGTGCACACCAACCAATAACTGACACAAAGCTTCCCAAAACAGTATTTACCTTTACCATGAGCAATGCATTCCAATACTTTCTATTCTAGTTCATTTAAAAAGGAAAAAACAAAGATTAGCAACCCCCTAGTTAAATTTACAATACACCATGGTGTGCGTGTGAAAACCAGCTCTGGGCATTCCAGCATCTCCCCTCACACCAGGCCTCGTGCTGCCCAGAGCAGGGGTTCTTAGGCCCTGGCATTCTCCTCGTGAAAGACAGGACACACCAACTCACAGCATTGCTACCGCCATGATCAATTCTGAGCCAGTGGGATGGGGGCAGAATACCTCAGTAGGTTATAACCTCTGCCAACAAGACGAGGCAGAGTTTATTGCAACGTCAAGGTGAATAACCTCATCCAGTCGCCTCCAAGTGCACGCTGTGTGGCAGGAGAGGGGACCAGCTTGGGAGTACACACGGGGAATGAGACAAAGCCCCTCTGCACTCCGGTACCGTGTCGAGTCCCTTCGGGTCTCAGTCCGGAGGAAGAAAGCACTATTAGTACCACCCAGATCCGCCAGCCCCGCAACGCCCACGTGGAAACGGACTGCTCCTCCCTCTGGGGCAGATAGAAGCTGGTCCTCAACCCCAGGGACGGAGTACCTATCACATCTCGAGACTGTTCACCTATGAAAGGTAAGAGCATCAAAAAATAATGTTCCAAAATATGATTACCTCAGATCACGTTAGAAATGCTTTCAGAAATGTAACCTTTTCTAATATTTTCCTGTGCTTTTAGAGACAATATACTGTTTCTGTTTTTGCAAAACTCCAACTGAAGTCACATCTGTTATGTTACAAAATCTCTCCATGTGAAGACCCAGGAAATAAATGACTCCTTAAATTCGGTGATGGACAAAGTTCTCTCTCCTGAGACATTTTTATGCCCCCATGCCCACCCTGCCTCAGACCACAAGAAATACACAGTTCAGGAGGATTTCCTCCTTTTTTCATCACTGGGCTTCTCAGAACTGAATGCTCAGCTAAATGACTGTTCATATTAGGTGCTTGGTAACCTTTACTTCTATGTTTATGTCAATTGTTTGCTCTATTATAAATGTAATACTTTTACTATCTCATTTTATGTTTAATTTTGAAAATCTACTTCAAATCCTTTCCTGCAAGCACAAAAAAAAAATGCTAAAGGAAAGTAAAAAATGGGGGGGTGGGGTTCCCTAGTGGTGCAGTGGCTAGGCTTCAGGGCTCTCACCACCACCGCCTGGGCTCAATACCCGCTCAGAGAACCAACCAAAAAAAAAAAAAAAAAAAAGGAATTCAGGAAAATTGTTTCAATGTCTAATGAAGGCCCAGAGAAATAATGGCTCTTTGATAGTTTACAACCGACAGCTACAAAAAAAGTGACATCTTCATAAGAAACCCGATTATGTTCTGTGCTGCTAGATATAAAAAAAGGAGTCGATCCTCTTTTTTCTATCTGCCGTGAATTCTGGTTTTTACACTCCATTTCATCTTAGTCACTTGGATGCTGAATTTCCCAGACTATTACAACACTCCACAACATAGGAAGAAGAACCAGTGAGAGCAGTATGTGTGAAACTCTTCCATCCTTTTTATCTGGTGTTAGAGAAACTGCACAATACAAACAAAGCTAGAATGCAAAATAAAAACCATCAATCAACTCCTAACTCCATAACCTGAGGAACAGCGAAAGCTTGCACACCTTTTCAAAGGTTAGCAGTAAAAAAACCCAAAACTAAATGAAGCTGTTCAGGGTCTACTTCTCAGGAGAAGTACCTAATATGAATAGTCTGGGATGTTCAGACCCACGTGCTTTCTGTCTTCTGATGGATTCAGCAGGTCTGACCAAGTTCTACATATTCTACATTCTTCCTTTTAATGTCAAGGACAACCTTTGCCTCTTTTCAATCCTTTCCAACTTAATAAACACTTATTAAGTAAAAGGCACAGGTCCAGATACTATATAAGATACAAAGGTTAAGAAAGGGCTTAATTGCGACCCTAAATATTTATCATTTACAGGGGAAATGTGATTTTAGCTGAGAAATTCCCACAACCCTTTGAATAGTGGATAAAAATACCCCCCTTCAACTTTGAAAGGATAAAACAGCAAGAGCCTTCTTGCAGCCTTCTACCTCGCCCTGTCATTTTACCACCCCAGGCCATGCCGTCACCACCGGCTAATGAATGTGTACCTGTCTGCAAAGCTACCAAAATAATTACTTTTTAATTTAATAAAGAAGTGCTATAATGTCTTTTTTTTTTCAATGGGTGTTTTTTACAGTACCACTCCTAGACTGGACTTAGTAATAGTCTGGTTTGTTTTTTTTTCCAAAGAAGGCCAATGACTAATCCTTTCACAAATTATATTTTTATACTTAATAGCCTACGTCTATATATGTATCACTAATTCTCAAAATGAAGATTTCTGATTCCCTTTGACTATAACAAACTTTGCTAACGGGCTCCAAAGATCTTGATGAAAAGAAATGCGGAGCTGGTCACCAGTTCTCTTACGCTCGCAGTAAGGCCCAAGGCCCTGGTGTAACGTGGGAGCTTGAAGCGTGAGATTCCTGGGGAACAGAAGGGCCCGTTTTTACCTCATTCACAGACAGGACTGGAAGGTTGGTCCTGGAGGGCTGCCTGGTCCTCGATGCTTTTAGTGGCCTCTTGATCTGCGGAAAGTCTTGTTTAGAAGCAGCTGTTTCTGTAGATGCGGATGAGTAAGGCCTCCCTAATATTTTTATAAACCACTTAGAACCTAACAGATTTGGTTTGTGAGTCACTTTCCGGGGAGTACCCAAAGACTTCCTGGCTGGAAGGTGCACTTTTTCATCTGGGTGAGATGCAGTGTTCAGTGCATAGAATATGCTCGTATTTGGTGTGTTCTGGTTCATTCCCAGAACCTGGGACTTATTCAAACCTCCAGCCGATGCATCAGGAAAGAACAAATCCAAGTTTTGGCTTCTTGTCAGGGTGCCACATGCTGTACACTCAAATTCCTTAAGCGGTTTTATTGTTTGATGAACAAGTTCTTGGCAGTGACATGCTTTTGATAAAATACAGTGAGATCCGGCCAGCGTTCTGAGAAGTCCAGCTGACATTACCACATCTCAAGCTAAAAGAAAAAATATTCAAAGTTCAAGTTCTTTTTTATTTTTCTTAAATATATATTTTCCTAGGTAATACATATGTTTCTGTAAAAATTTTGCAAAACAAATATATCTTAACCTAAGTGTAGTTTTTTAAAAAAGGTTAAAAAAGTAACTACAAGTATTTCTACCACTTTTCCTTAGTCAACCTTTGCTGTTCTTTCTGGAAGGTTATAATGCTACTGTCATGACAAGGACCTTAAAAAGGAAAAATAGAGCGATAGACTCTTCATTTACATCATTAGCATATCACCTATTTGAAAAACATCTGTACTTACAAATTTATTTATTCAAAATTTATTCAGCTTTTACAATGAGATAGATAAAGAGCTAGGGCCAGGGCTGCTTACGTGAAAGGACAGGGTCCCTGCTGTAATGGTGTCAATAGTCTCCTGCGGCAGACAGTGGCAGACAGGCATTTTCAAATGGCATTATAACTCAGCGTGAACAGCCCTAAGCTCTATTAAAGATCTATGAGGTCTGACAATTAAGTTTGCGAACTTGCCACTGTGTGCTTACGTTGGTGGCACTGTACAAGTCTGCCAAGACCTGATAGAGGTAAGATGATGTTTTGGGCCGTGTTATCACTGGTGATGAAACATGGGAGTACCAACATGACCCTGAAACAAAGTGTCAAAGTGCACAATGGAAGTCAGCCAATTCTCCACAACCAAAAAAGTTCTGTCAGTCCAAATCGAGAGTCAGAATGATGTTGTTAACCTTATTTGATATCAGAGGGATTGTTCATTATGAATTTGTACCAACTGGATAAACAGTCAACCAAATTTCCTATTTGGAAGTATTGAAAACGCTGCATGAAAAAGTTAGACAAGAACAACCCGAACTTTTCGCCAACAACTCATGGCTTTTGCATCACGACAATGCACCAGCTCACACAGCCCTGTCCGTGACAGAGTTTTTAGCCAGCACACAAATAACTGTACAGGAACACTCTCCCTGCTCACCTGATCTGAACCCCAGTGACTCTTTGCTTTACCTGAAGATAAAGGAAATATTGAAAGGAAGACATTTTGATGACATTCAGAACATCACGGGTCACAAGATGACAGCTTTGATGGCCATTCCAGAAAGAGTTCCAAAACTGCTTTGAAGGGTGGACTAGGCACTGCCGTGGGTGCATAAGCTTCCCAAGGGGAGCACTTCGAAGGTGACCGTAGTAATATTCAGCAATGAGGTATGTAGCACTTTTTCTCAGATAAATTCGCAAACTTCATTGTCAGACCTTGTATAGTACAAGGAAACACACAGGAGCTTGCTTAAGTCTACATGAAGAGTCAGGAAAAGTTCTCAGAAAGATTTAAGCTGCTACTTTAAGGGAAAGGTGCTTTTCAGGTTAGGGGTAGGCCTAGCTGGGAAGTGGAATGAGGGAGATGGGATGTCATACATACCCATACACACACACTCCAGAAAAAGGAAACAGACTGCATATTTGAGTAGTCTTCTCCCTTATTTAAAATGTGTGTGTGTGTGTGTGTGTGTGTGTGTGTGCGTATTTTTAAAGGAAGCCTGTAGTAGGAAATGAATAATAATTATTTTAAAAAATAATGTTAGGCGCTGGAAGAGATACAGGTATGAGTCAACGATCTCAGAGTTCACAGTTCTAGCAGGGAAAACATAATGTGGTAAGTACTATATGAGAAGTATGTACAAACTGCTGTTGGGCCCAGGGAAGAGAGCATCTGGGGTGGTGGGGGAGAGTGCGACATAATCACAGAGGTAACATTTGAACTGGGTCTCAAAAGGGCAGAAGGGTTCAGCAAATCAAACACCCTAGGTACACAGTATTGTTTACCTGACAAGGTGCAACTTCACAGGAGGCAGGAATAAATTGCCTAAGAGATCAGGACTGAAAAGGAGACAGTGGCCAGATCGTAAGTGATCTAAAGCGGTTCTACAGGTAGGGGAAGCCAGAGCTTTCAAACGTGAGACTCACATGGTTAAATGTACGTTTAAGCAACTTAACTTTTGTAATGACCTAGAGAAGGAACTGAGAAAGGCCAAGGCATTACAGAGTCATTTTACAGGTCAGGAAACTGAGGCTTAGAGAGGCTAACCATTCACAATTACCAAGTGGCAGAGATGGAATTACAACCTACGTTTTCCCAATTCCAAAGCAACACTTGCAACCATTGTACTGTATTGCCTCCTTTTAGAAGGAAGAGGACAGGATGAGTCACAGTGATACTTGGGAGGCACAACCTGCTGCTTTCAAGATATCTTCAAGTTGGAATTTCATGTTTAGTTCTAGTTCAAGTTATTACAGTTCACCTGTAAGGGGTCCTACTTCCTACCAGTTGAACCACTGGGTTTTGAAGAATCTACTTATAAAAAATTTCAGAAATTTGTATACCCAGACCTGGGTTCTTCCATTCTCTTCAATGAAATTTTACCTCCAAACTCTATAAAGACTGCTTTCATAAAGCAACAGGACAAGGAAAATAAAAACTATAGGACAAACAGGAAGTGTGTTTTCTCTCTATCTTTGCTGAGAAAGACAGATGTATAGCATTTAAGGTGTCCAACACACAAAAAAATAGGCTTCATTAAAAACTAGAATACATCTCAGGAAAGTGCAATTTTAATTGTACAGAGTAAACTGAAGCATAAAAAGTACACTTGGTTTTTAATTAAAAACCAAGTGTACTTTTTATGCTTCAGTTTACTCTGTACAATTAAAATTTAGGTAATGTTTTTGCACTGAATTCACATGCTCCGCTCCCTCTCCCACACATACATTATCTTTGTAATTCTTGATGGTTTCTAGACCTGAGCAGATTGATGGAGGGCATGGTTCTTCCAATACACTGGCTCCCAAGTTCCCTGTCTTCCTCCATCCTTCCTCGGCCACTCACTCCCAGGCTCATGTGCTCTGAGCTGCTGAGTAGCCATGAGGCACATGTGGCTCAAAAAACTAAGCAAACCATTTTCTTGTATGTTGTACTTTATCCTTAATGCGAAAAAGTAAAATATCTCAATAATTCTTAATACTGGTCACTTGTTGAAATACTTTTAGAAATATTGGGATAAAGTAAATTAAAATTAATTTCAACCATTTAATTTTAGTTTAAAGCTTCTAGAAAACTTGTTCTGTAGGTGGCTTGCATTGTACTTCTTCTCTTGGACAGCACTGCTCTAGACCTTGTCATTATCAATAACTGTAACTCTATACTATCAAGTTCAAGCATTCTACTCTCCAAACACCACCTCTGATCTTTCAAGTTCCATTCTTCTAGCACCAAATTCCAGCAATTCTTCAAATCCAATAGGACCTACAATCCAACAATCCAACCATCTTTTCAGGGTCCCTCACTTCCTCCACACACAGTTATAATCCATGAGCTATCATTATGACCTCTCTCCCACATACCTCAAATCCTTTACACCCCTTTCTCTGCCATGTACTCACATGACATAACCTATCTGAATTACATAGAGCTCACCTAATTTGTACCTGTACTCTTACAGCTGAACATAGCTGGAGACAACCAATCAACCAAGTCACTGGGTCTTCCTTTAAAATCATGACCACTCACTTCCGATGGGCCTTCCATGCCGCTCACAAATCTTAGCTATATTTCTCCTGCCACCAACCACCTGCCCAGCTATTGCTTCAGTGCCCACAGGCTTTGTTTTCCCTTCTGCTGCTACAGATGGGCTGCCCTGACTCCATCTTGAACCAGGTCCTCTATCTGCACCCTGAATCTCATCCCTTATTACCTACAGAAATGACGATTAGACTCTTCTCCCCTTTTTCTTCCATGCCTTTTTTTTTCTTTTTTACTGGAAAATTCCTATCAGCATACAACTATGTTTTGATTTCTCTCATCATATAAAAACAACTCTCCCTGGACTCCATCTTCCCTGCCATATATGCTAGACCTTTTCTCTGAGCTTCCTTCCCGTTGGAGGAGTTTATTTACTGTCTGCAATGCTTCTCTGATTTTTTTCATCCCTCCAATTAGGCTTTCCTCCCTACCGCTTTACCCAAAGCCACTTGTCAAGGTCACCGATGACCTCTACATTTCTAAGTCCAAGAAGTCACTTCTCAGTCTTCGTTTTACCTGACTTAACAGCAGTGTCTGATACAGTTGATCACTCGACCCTCCCGGAGGCACCTTCTTCCATTGGCTTCTAGGAGACTACTTTGGTCACTTATCTACCACACTGGTTGCATAAAAAACCCACTCACTTGCATAAAAAAGTTAACACCTTCAAAACACAGCTTCTGTAATCTTCCTACAAATCCTATCTGCCCTGACTCTTCTCTTCATTCTCCATCCCCAATCTGCCAGCAAATCCCACTGGCTTTATTTGCACTACTTCTGACCACCCACACAGCTACCACCCTGGTCCACATTGCTATCTTTCCCCAAGGTTACTGTCAACGCCCCCTACCTAATGTCCCTGCTTCTGTTCACAGCCTCCTACAGATTCCTCTCGACACAGCAACCAACGTGATCCTTTGAAAACGTTGGATCACAACTTTCCTTTGTACAAAATTGGAAAATGGCCTCATATTCTGCTTGAAAGAAAGGCCAAGGCTCTTAAAATGGCTGTGTGGTCCCCATGCTTTGGCTCTTCATCACCACTCTAGCATCTCCTACAGCTCTTTCCCTTCCTCAGTTTGCTCTAGTCGCTGTGGCCTCTGGATCGATCTTGGCATTTGCTGTTCCTTTTAACTTCTCCCAGGTATCCCGCAAGCCTCATTCCCTCTCCCTTTTCAGAACTTTGCTCACAGGTCTCCTACCAAGTGAGGTCTTCCCCAGCCACTTTATTTAAAATGCACGACCAGTACCTATGCTCTTCCTCCCTGTTATACTTCTCCATTGCATTTAATATTACTTGATTATCTTGCATTTTTAATTTATTCACTCACACAACAACTATGAACTGAGTTCCTATCATGTAGTAGAGTGGACTCTGCTACTGGCTGAAAATACAGAAAAATAAAAGACAAAATCCCTATCCTTGAACCTTACATCGGGGTGACAACATTGTAAATCAACAAAATAGGAGTTCCCTGGTGGTGTAGTGGCTTAAGGCTTTGTCACTGGCGCTGTCAGCGCGGTGGCCCAGGTTCAATTCCCGGCCAGGGAACTACCCACATACAAACAAACAAAAAAAAAAAAATAAAAAGGGAGGAAAAAAGCAAAAAAACACACTATATATATACATATATATACACACACACACACACACACACATATATATATATATATATATATTAAACAGTGACAATGCTAAAGGAAAAAAGATAGGAGAGGAACAGGTAGATGTCTCTCCCCTGTAGAATGTAATTTTGAGGACTGAGATCTGTCCTACGTTCATGCTGTGCCCTGTCGCCACAGTGCCCAGAACACAGTACATATTCAATTCCCATTTTTTGAATGAAATACGAAGCTACTCAGTTCTTGGGCACATTTTCTAGTAAGAAAAGAGTGTCAGGTGGGCTACGATCCAGCGGATAACTAGCGCCAGTCTTTGGGAGCGTACCTTCCGATTCCTTAAGCTCCAAGTTATTTTATTTATCTTTGCAGTTACCGCTATTCACGGGCTCAAAAAAAGGTTCAGTAAGTGTTTGTGGATCGAGTGCTTCTTATTCCCAGCTCAGGCGACCGTGATCAGCTAGAGGCACGGGGGCCAGAGCGGTACCGGTGAAGGCTGGGGACTCGAGAGGTTCAGGGCGGCCGGGAGCAAAGACGGGGTCCGCTGTGCAGGACCACACAAGCTGCTAGGGAAAGGCAGTGCACTAACCTCTCCGCAGGAAGAGACGAGACGCGCCAAGGGCGCAAGCTTCCGCCGCCTGGCTGCTGGGAGGACAGTCGCAGCAGTACGTCCCGCTTCCCGCAGCCAGGCCTGCTCCAGCATTGGCGCCCCTCCCAGCACCAGGCACTGCGCAGGCGCAGAGAACGCTGGGGCCCGGGGGAGCGCTAGCCGCCCTGTTCACGTGACTCCCCGACCACGTGACCCGCGCCGCCGCGACCTTTTCCGCTCCCCAGGCCCTGGGACCTCCCGGTCCCTCCTTGCTTCCGCCCTCCGCCCGCTTCCTCATTCCGCTTTTCTCGTTGCCCTCCGTTGTCCCCGCCTTCGTCCCCGGAAGATCTCCATGTCCTCGAGATGGTCATTGTTTGTCTCCTACGGGCAACAAATAAAGTTTTTTCATTCAAAAGTATTATTTTAACCCACCTCCCTCCCTTTCTCAGCTCCTCCTCTGTGCTGGCACCGCCTCTCTCTCTGCAGCGGGCGAGATCCAAGCCTTGGCGCGGGGAACGCGGAAGGTGATGGCGCGGCCTCCGGCGTCTCTCTCGGGCCAGGACGTAGGGTTCGTGTCTCTCCTCGTCCAGTCCCTCCGCTCTTTCTCCTCCTCCCCACGTTTGCGGAAAGCCGGGCCTCGCTGGGACGCTGTGGGTAACGAGCGGGGAAGCCCCGGCAGGCAGGAGGGCGCCCGCTCCCTGCCGGCTGTGAGTTCAGTGCCGCCGTCGGACTGCTTGCTCCTCCCCGGGGGGACCGGCTCCGTGTAGCCGACTCGCGTGGAGGCGGGGGCGAGACGGCCCGCGGGCGAGTCCGCTCGCTGCTGCTGCTCTCCCGGTTCCAGACTCGGATCGGCTGTGCAATCTCTTCCTTGTGGTGATTCGTGGCCTTTTTCCCGACTACACGGGAGCGGACTTGGAATCCCAGCTGAAATTCTCCAGTTTCCCCACCTTGCTACAGTGATCATACAGGCGGTTTAATAGGCTTATATGAACTTGTTGCCAGTTCACTTGTCTTTAAAGTGATTCAGTGTAGTTGTTTTTCCCGCGTGACTGCCTTGCGAATTTATACCAAGGCTGGGCAAGACGTTGATCGCTGTCCACCGGTGGACCGCCAAGCAATTTTGGGGTGACCGTCTGAATAATAACATAAATAGCTAATGAACCGCGACACTGGGAGAAGTAGTCCTGGTCCTGAAAACGTCAGCCCAGACTTATACCCCCACCTGCCGCCTTTCAGGGTGTTGCAGAGCCTGGCTTGAATGCTTTAGTAAACGCGCTTTTGGGGGTAGGGGGGTAAAATTCTCTGTGAAAGTTAGGAATCTCAAATCGAGAAATGTATTTCTTCCTATTGCTGATCAGATTGATTCCTAATCCCACCACAAAGAAATCCCTGCAGCGTTTTGCTTTTTAGGCGTCATGTCACAGATTCTGGGTAAAATTGTGGACCACCGTTAAGAATACATGTATATGTGAGGGCTGTCTGGAAAAACATCCAGCCATAAATGTCTCTTTTTCATATTACATGGCTGGATACTTTTTGGACAGCCTTCGTATATTCATTTACATAAATTGAATGGCCATATTTATATTTGAGATATGGCCTTATTCCAGAACACTGCAAAACAGAACACTTAAAGTTACCTTGTGGGGAGTAGATTGAGGCCAGAGAGGTTATCAGTGGTCCAAAAGTTAAGCAGGCACTCAGGGTCATGCAAACAAAGGGAATGTTTGCTTACTTTAAGTTGGAGCTAAAGGTGCACCTCCCACCTCACCTTAGTCCTGCTCTGGATGGAGTCTTACCCCAGAGCATAGAATTCTGAGGAAATTTGAGTAGCTGGAAAAATATCAATATATACTTTCCAATTAAGTAAAATCTTCAAAGGACTGTCACTTCTTTATTGTGACTGCTGCCTTGGGAAATTCAAGCGTCAATTCATTTAATATTCTTTCTTTTCCTCCAAAGATTTAGGAGTAATATTTAAAAGTTAAATTCTGATCAAAGTAGTTACTACACATACTAAAAACCTAATCAGTGTTTAGGTTTCTCAAAGTACCACAAATCAGAAAGTGTTTTTGCAGTTTTTTTTCTAGCTTTATAGTTTTATAGCTATCTTGAAGAAATACTCAGGGTATAACAGTATTTCAAAAATTGCAGGATGATATTTGAGTTTTTAGAAGTGTGATCATCCCTCGTTAAAGTTAAAATGGGGGGAGAGGTGTTGTCAAAATTGTGTCAACTTTACTTTTACATTGTCTCTGATGAGCTAAAGACATAAATGAGAGCTGTGTTGTCTAAAAACTTCACCACTGACTAAAGTCATTTTTGAAGTGAATCATGTATTTCCTTAAAAAACCAGTTACATATAAAATGATATTTATAAATTTTGGTTTTTGTAGGTCTAAAAGCTATCTTTAATTTTTTTATGTAAATATGTATATTCAATTTTTTCTTACCTAGTTTTCTTTGACACTTCTAGAAAATGTTTTTTGTTGTTGGGAGCATGAGATGGTAACATGCCTTAATTTTGTTTCGGGAGAGAACAGAATGGAAGGAGAAGAAAACAGGAAAAGCCTTTGAAAAGAATTCAAATTGGTTAAGAGAGAGAAAAGAAAGCAGGTTCATAGATACTTTTCATTCATTATGTCTTTCTAGCACATTAGAGTCAGTCCTGCAGGCAGTTTTATATCCACTGCCTCATTCATCTTGCTAACTAGGTGAAATCACATACTAAGTACCTGATGTGGGCGGAGAGCCTGTTTGATTTTTAGGGTATTTCTTTTTCTGTCCTATCACATTGTTAAAGTAGTTTCTGATTAAGGCAGAAAAAAGGAGTAGAATGGGAAAGATAAGAATGATTAAACAGCTTCAGGGAAGAATCTAGGAGTACAGCCACACAGATTGCTTGGCTTCCATGACATACCAGAGCAGAAAAATATGTTTTCATATTTTCCTATGTTGTAATACAGTAGCCAGACAATGCTGGTTTTCCTTATAATGGTTGTATGAAAAGGAATTTTAATTTAACTGAGGTGATCCAGAAACCGAAAGATGACCCATCTTCTAGTGTTATTGCTACTAAATAATATACAATGTATATGACTCTTTTTCAGATCATTTGCATATCTTACAATTAAAGACAGAATACCACAGATCTTAACCAAGGCTATTGATACATTGCATAGACATAAAGGTGAATTTTTTGAGAAACATGGAGAGGTAAGAAATATGTTTGAACTTTAATTTTTTTGTTAACTCTTTGACAGAAACGTAGTAAGCAGTTTTCTCTCTGTGATGATGGTCATTCCACCTGAATATAATGAAAGGACTCTAGTTCCTAAGATGAAACTTAAAAAAAAAAAAAAAAAGACAGACTAAAAAAATGAAAAACTACAAAAAAGAAAAAAGAAGGCAGGATAATATTGATAGGAGATCTGTGTGAGTGCTTTCATTTGCAACTTGGTAGTTCATAATAGTTTGCAAAGACATAAATGTAGTTTTGAAATCAGTATTTTTTCCTTCTTAAATTTAGGTACATGAAAAAGTGTTACCCTAGAGGAATTATTTGTCTATATATTTATATATATAAGTTATTTGTATGTAGATTATTCATATATTTTAATATATAAATGTTTTTTTCTATATTTCTGCAGAAAGGGATGGAAGCTGAAAAGAAAGCTATTTCTCTTCTTTCTAAATTACGGAATGAATTGCAAACAGACAAGCCAATTATCCCCTTGGTGGACAAGTTTGCTGATACTGACATATGGAATCAGTACCTAGAATATCAACAGAGTCTTTTAAATGAAAGTGATGGAAAACCAAGGTGGTTCTACTCACCATGGTTGTTTGTAGAATGCTACATGTATCGTAGAATTCATGAAGCAGTCATCCAGAGGTAAGTATGTAACCATCAAATTAATGTTTTGATGGTTTATACTTATTTTGAAATGATAAATGGTGAGTTTAAAAATCAAAAACAGTAGATGCCTGAATTTACTTCAGCTGATATTAATGGCACTGTTGGACATTTCTGCAAATGTTATTAGTTTCTTGGCAATTATATTCCACTTGCCTTAGACTAGACATAAGATTGAATGAATATCTGACGTAGGAACTAATTAAAAATTCTTACTTCTGGACTTACTTCTGGAGTAAAACTAATTGTACTTATGGAGCAAAAAAATATTAACTTGAAATAATGATTTATGTAAAAATCAAGTAAGTGTATGTTTTGTTTATAAAAATAGATAATATGTCAATTAATTTGTTATAAGGAGTCAATAGAACAGTGAATCATTGCATTATTTTATGTACTATCTTAATCTTTTAGCTCTGCTTTTTTAATTATGAGTAGATTAGGAAAAGACTATAAAAGTTAAACACACATTCTAAATAACTTTATAAGTTGGTGTTTACTAATTTAATTTGTTCTAAAACAATTCTGTTACAGAACTGATTTATAGAGCTGAAGAAAATGTAATGTGGATCATTCTTTTAGCTCAGATTACAGAATTACAAGTTTGCTGAATAAGAGGAATCCATTGGTGTCTGTTCCTAAATGTAGCATGGGATGATTTAAAGCAGTTAATCAAATCAGCACTAATAATACAAAATAATAATAATTTTGGGGAACATGCATACATTTGAGTCTGTTCATTAGCTTTTTTTGGTCTTAATCTCTATAAATTATTATTTTATTAGTAAGTCACAATTTGTCGTTTGCTGCATAACTATGTTTTAGCACGTCTGCTCTAAAAGCAGAATACACTATGTATTAAAGCATGGCACATTGCCTGGCATACAGAAGGCACTGAGAGAAGACTGCAGCTGATCCTAGCCTTCAGGATAGCTGAATGCCAGCCATATTCCAGTTATAATACTTTGTGCCTCAGAGAAGTGTGGGTGTTATTATGGTTTCCATTTTACAGTTGAGGAAACTAAGGCTCAAAGAGGTTAACGACTTGCCCAGGGTTCCATGACTAGTAAATGGGAGCACTAGTGTTTGAACTGGGTCTGTGTAAATTAGATTAAACTACTGTATCAAACTACCTTTTTCCAAATAGTAGGTTTGGATGTCTGTCAGGAACTAAGATTCATCTGAAATTCTGGGTGATGGTTTCATAATTTTGGAACCTATCTGTGGTATTAGTCAAAGCTGCTGAGGGAGTTCCCTGATGGTGTAGTGGCTTAAGGCTTCAGCGCTGGCGCTGTCAGTGCTGCAGCCTGGGTTCGATTCCCGGCCAGGGAGCTACCCACATAACCAAAAGCAAAAAAAAAAAAAAAAAAAAAAAAAAAAAGCTGCTGAGTTGTTAAAAAACTGAGTGGCACCCTGAAAAGGTTTGGTAGAGTTTGGAAGCTAGAAAGGCAAAGAGAATGCTTTTTTTGAGTTTGATTTTAGAGGTGGATCAGATTCAGAGAATAAAGAAGTCAAGGGCAGAAGTTCACAAACCTGGCTACACATTTATAAACCAGTTGGGGAGGGTTTTTGTTTGTTTTGTTTTTGTTTTTTGTTTCTTAAATGCAGATTTTGAAATCATGAAATACTGATGATTTAGCTTGTCTATGGTGGGGTCTGGGCATCAGTTTCCTCTCCCTGCCTCGGGGAGAGGCAGTGCAGCCTGGCTTGATCCACTGGTCCAGGAATAGCTTATCAAAAGGGGTAGAGGTAAAATTTCCCTCTAAGTTCCAGGAACGAGAGTATTAGTCAGCCATGGATGTAGAACTCTTCTAAGGGGATCCCTATGGTAGATAATTGAAAGTCTGGGGATTTGTATTATGTTGTACAAGAACTCAGATTTTAGGCCAGTATAAGAAAGCTGTCCTATAGCAGATCGGCCACTGAAGTCGTCTTTGAATGTCCAAGTTGTCAGTGTTCCTATGAAAGGAAGTCTTGTTCTATGTTGATGACAGCTCCAAAGTGACCAAAGAAGTAGTTTTTACAGCTTTGTAGGATATCAAAGCACACATTAGCCATAAGACATGCTTGTTGATTTTGCTAGAGTGTGATGTACACCATAACAGTGAACATATATTAAGTGGTCAGCTGTCTTCACCAGAACATGCTGTGTCCCTAGTGCCCAGATCATGCGACAGGCCCTTACTAGGACCCCAGAGCTATCCCCCAGGTCTTCCTCCAGTCACTACGATCACTGTCTCTCAAAGATAACCATGGTCCTGATCTGTGAGTGTTTTGCCTGTTTTTAAACTTCATTTAAATGAAATTATATGGGATATAGTTTTGTGTCTGGCTTCTTTCACTCAGAATTATGTTGATGAGACTCATCCGTGTTGTTTGCATGTAATTGTAAACCATTTTTATTGTTGCATAATACTGCATTTTATGAGTATATCACACTCTCTTTAGCTATTCTACTGTTGATTTCAATTTCATGTTATTATGAAGAGTGCTGCTACAGACATTCCAAAATACATTTTTGGTGAACATACGTGTGTACTTATTTCTGCTGGGTATGTGCCTAGGAATGAACCACTGGCTCATAGTATATGAACATACAGAGCTTTAGTAGATTATAAAATAACAAACATTTTAAAATCTGAAATCATGTATAGTTATATGAGTTTACTCTCTTAAATACAAGAAATAAGGCTCATTTTCAATATGAGGCATGACTTTAAATTAATGAATAATTTATTAATAAAACAGTAGAACAAAGGTTGGCAAACCTTTTCTGTAAAGGGCCAGATAGTAAACATTTTAGGTTGTGGGGGTACCCCGTGGTCTTTGTTGAAGCTACTTAGCTGTGTCATTGCAGTGCAAAAGCAGCCCTGGATGGGGCCTAAGTGATTGAGCATGGCTGTGTTCCAATAAAACTTCACTTATGAACATTGAAATTTTAATTTCATGTGTCACAAAATATTCTTTTGATTGTTTCCAACCATTCAAAAATGTAGAAACCATTCTTGGCTTGCAGGTTATACAAAACAGGTGGCAGGCCAGATTGGGTCTGCGAGCTATAGTTTGCTGACCCCTACCCTTGAACCTATGCTACCAAATACAGTAGACTCTTAGTTAATAGGCACCCATGGGAATTAGTAGATGCTGGGTAAATGTAAGTAGACTCTCCGTTAACTGGAACTCAAGCAACCGGCAAAATCTCAAGCTACTGGCACAGTTTTTTTTGCCGGTTGTTTGAGATTTTGCCAGTTGCTTGAGTCCCAGTTAATGGAGAGTCTACTGTAATTTATGTCCTTTTAAGTCACTTTAAGGGACTGGTTTATTTCAGCAATGCTGCCCTTGCTAAAAACACCTTTCAATTCTTTGGAACTTCTTTCAGAGCCAGCATATAAGCCTCAAAAAGAATATTAGTCTCATTATTTTTTAGTCACTCCTCATTTTTGACCAAAACTGCTTTACTCCATTTGCTTTACACACCTCTTTCTGCTGAAGTTGTTCTGAGTGACTTCTGGCTGTTTCCAAAAAGAAATTAACTCCAAAGGATGAAGCTCTGCTACCACTGACAGGACGTTTGATAACGTGCCACAAGCTCTGAAGAAAATTCCCCAAGAAAATTCCCCAAAATTTGAGCAATGGCAGCATCATTGGAATAAGCAGGTAGCTCCCAGGGTGGCTGGCTGACTGGAGGAGGCGGCAGTCATTTGGATGTATAAATGCTGGTAGGTTTGTGTTGTTTAATCGATCCCATTAACTCAGTCATGCTATTTTTACCCTAAGGATGACTCATGGAGGAAAAAGTATTTAATTTAGAAGATCAGATCATCTGAATGTCTTTTATATTTGATTCTGCAAAGGCTATTATGTTAGTATTTACTCTTTTATCTTCTTAGTTATCTTTTCCTCAGGCCAGTATCAATATTATTTGAGATCTTGTTGGGTAGTGTGAAGATGTGGCCATGATGGCCCATACATCACTGTTGGTCAGAGTCAATTCGGGAGTAAAAGTTGCTCCACTCCCAAAAATGTACACATAAATCATCAGAATTTGTCATTAGAATAAAGTTTACATTAGTATTGTCCGATTTATCTCGAGTAATTGCATTCCCATAATACTCTGTGTTTGGCTGTATTTGTGATTACTATTCAAATACTCAGCTTATATCCGTATGTTTGTTATTTGGAAGCCTGCCACACCAAGCGCACCAAAAAAAGTTTGTTAAACCAAAGCAATTGTCTTGAAATTTTGTTTGTCTTTCTACTTTGGCCCTGAAAACCCTACTGGGTAAATAATTATGGATATAGGCACTAATTATTTAGTACTTCCAGTAAAATATTTGATTAGGGAACTTTGACAGTTAATGGAAATGAGTTTGGGGGATTTATTTTTGTGTAACTTGATCTATATTATATCTAGTGTCTATTACCAGTAATTTCTGAGACCAAATTCTACTGTTTTCATTCATTAAAAAACTGTAATGACTCAAATGTTTTTTTAAAAAGGTACAGAATTATATAAATGTTTCACTTACATCTTTCTTCTACTTTAGCCCACCAATCGATGACTTTGATGTATTTAAAGAATCAAAAGAACAAAACTTCTTTGAGTCACAGGAATCTATCATTGCTTTATGTACTTACCTGCAAGAGTTGATGAAAACTATTGAAGACCTAGATGAAAATCAGCTGAAAAATGAGTTTTTTAAACTTCTTCAGGTAAATATGATAATTAACCTTTTGAGTGTATTTATTTATTTAAACAGTTAAAAAAACCCAAACAGTTAAAAAATAAACTTGAATTGTATGCCTGAAACCTATGTAATCCTTGCTAACAGATGTCGCTCCATTAATTCTAACAATAAAAATAAATTTAAAAAATAAAAATAAAAAATAAACTTGTAGTTACAATTGAAAATTTTTAAAATCATTTTAGTAATAATATTATTCAAGAGATAAAAATCCATTTAATCTTTGACAGTGGGTTTTGAAATCTCTTCCGCTCCCCCTCGAGGTGATGGTAGAGGCACAGGATTTTAGTGGCTTCATCGCTTCTGTCATTCTTGAGAGAGCGTCAGTCATTTGGTTGGCCTAGCCTGACTGGGGCTCGAATGCTGGTGGCTTTGTCGCTTGTTTGTGGTTGGATCTGAGGCAGGCTACTTCATTCCTCTGAGCTTCTGTTTCCTCATGTGTTAAAAGAGGGTGGTACTGCGCACCTCGTAATTTGATGTGAAAAGTAAATTAGATTTATTCACCTGAGTGTTGAGCACAGAGTCCAGAACACAGAAGGTGCTATCATTATCATCAGGTGGAGACACTCAGGTGATCAGTGGGCAGTTTCAAACGGTTTTATTACATTTTTCATCTATATTGTATTAAGTTTTCAATTTTTATTCAAAACATCCTTAAATTTATATTCCTAGATTTGGGAAAGTTTGGAAACGTGTACTTTTACACAGCAGCATCCCCAGCCCTCACTTCCAGAAAGAGTTGTTAGAAGTGTTGTGAAAAAAATAAAGCAGAGAAAGGGGGACGGGGTATGTTGCGGGGGGGCAGGAGCTGCAGTGTTGGTAGGTTGCCAGGGAAGGATCCACGACGTGGGGACAAGCCTGCAGCAGGTTACAGAGCGGTCAGGTCAGGGTCTCCGGCATGTCTGGGGTGGAGCATCCCTGCTGAGGCCCCGAGGCGGGAGCCTGCCCAGTGTCTGACAAACTGCTGGGGATTCTGTAGGAAAGTAGGAGGGGGAAGAGGGTCTGGGAGGGCCGCAGCAGGTCTCCTAAACAAAGGCAAGGCCTGGGGTTTGATTCCCAAAACGAAATGGGAAGCTATCAGAGGAGTAATTAAATGACTGACTTCAACGATTACTTCTGAGAACAGGCTGTAGGGGCTCCACGTTAGAAACCAGAAACCTGTTGTTAACATGACACAGATGAAGTGTACGAGGTGTTACATGTCACCAGATTCTGGCTATCCTTTGAAAGTAGATGCTCCATAACATGCTGACGGGTAGTGGGACCTGACAAAGTCCTGATGAAAGTTTTAGGGTGAGCACAGGAAGCCGAGTGATTCAGAGGGAAAGGCTTGTTTTGAGTTTGGAAAAAAAGTTATCAGGGTATTTTTAACTAATAAACCTAGTTATCTTTTCACCCTCTGACCTATCCTTTATCCTTAGCTGAGAATTAAGAAAAGAAAGAAGGAAATCAGCAGTTACTCTTCACCCCTCACTAGCCCATTCTTTCAGCGAATAGTCGTCTTTGAATGTGCTCTTATAAGTATAATAAATTGTGAAGTAGGAGGAGTACTGGTCTCTTTTCTGTCATCTAATTTGGCCAGCTCCCCCAAGCTGCCACTCTGTTCCCCAGTAAAGTCGGCCAAGGCCATGCTCCTGGTGACCAGCAGGTTCACTTCCTGCAAGGAGCCTGAAGCCCTGGCTTTAGTCTGCGGGGAATACTGGTCTGTTTGTAAGAGCCACAGAACCCTACCACTGCCCACACGAGCACCTCACTGTCCACTCTGTCAGATGATGTTCTCGAGGCCGGGCATACGATGGCGAGAAAAAGACCAGTTCTTGCGGCAGAGAACTTGTAATCTCGAGGGAATATAGACAATCAAATAGGGCCCAAGTCACTGGAGAATCCATTAGACTGGAAGGCGGTAGGAAGGAAATGTACAGGAGGCCAGCAGAGACCCTGACCCCTGCTGGGACGGGGGGTGGGCATCACTACACCACTGTATCTTTTTTCATCAGACTTGGACTTATTTTTTAAAAAACTCTATGCATTTATCGTTTCAAAATAATATTCTTGGTTGAAAGAAGTATTTTTCTCTTATTTTGAAACACAAGTAGATTCTGTTTGGTCTAATATTTATTGAGTACTGCTTATGCCAGCTATTGGGTACATTATTTACACCCAAGATGTCCATTAATTCTCATAATAACTGCGAGGCACATAACACTTATATTATTATCTCATTTTTCAGTCGTAACCTGGGCCTTTCTTGTATAATTATTTACTGACGGTCATTAATTGGAAATGCCCAGATGTGAACCCAAGTCTCCTTCCAGAGCTGGCACTCCTTAAACATGTAATTTCAGTTATAACTTCTGAAACAAAGTAGGGCTATTTACCACTTCCTACAAAATAAGCTTGAGTGTCATTTCAATTTAAAGTAGAATAATAGATTATTAGAATTGGAAGTGTCTTTAGACATCACCTTGTCCAATTTCTTCATCGTACAATTAGAGAACTAGATTCCAGCGGGGCAGGATTTAGTAAAAGAAATTTAGCAGTTAGGGGAATTCAGGGTGGGGGTGCTGGGAGGGAAAGAGGAACTTCAATTTTTCTCTTGACTCTGGATCATAAAGTAAATGTTACAGCTTCTTTTTACAGCATTCAATCATGTTCTTATATCTGCAAGATGCAAACCCTTTTTTCCTGATTAGATACAGGTCATTAAAATTGCTCAAACCAATTTTCTTTAAAGTTCATTACATACTGACAAATTAAAAGTTTTATTGTTTTACCTTTTTATACAACATCATATAAACATAGTCTTTTCATTATTAGACAAAGTATAGATTTGATGAACATTTTAAGAGTTTTGTAGAAATGACTTTTATGAATACTTTTAGCAACCCCTCCCCCCACATCCTACGTAATAGTTTTCGTTGGTTTTTCAGAAGAAGGGCAAATGTTTTTTACTTTTTCTTTTTCAGATTTCACTGTGGGGAAATAAGTGTGATCTGTCTCTGTCAGGTGGGGAAACCAGTTCTCAGAAGACCAATATCATGAATTCTTTGGAAGACCTAAAACCTTTCATTTTAGTGAATGACATGGAACATCTTTGGTCATTGCTTAGCAGTTCCAAGAAAACCAGAGAAAAAGCATCTCTTACTAGAGTGGATATTGTTCTGGATAATTCTGGGTTTGAACTTGTGACAGATTTCGTATTAGCTGACTTCTTGTTGTCTTCTAAACTGGCTGCTGAGATCCATTTTTACGGAAAAACTATTCCATGGTTTGTTTCTGATACTACTGCACGTGATTTTAACTGGCTAATTGAACAAGTAAAACATTCTAATCAGCGGTGGGTGTCCAAGTGTGGGGCGGACTGGGAAAACTATATTAAAATGGGCAGGTGGGTTTACCATGATCATGTATTTTGGACGCTCCCTCATGAATTCTGTGCAATGTCTCAGGTTGCTCCTGACTTATATGCTGAACTACAAAAGGCACATTTAATTTTATTCAAGGGTGATTTGAATTACAGGAAGTTGACAGGTGACAGAAAATGGGAGTTTACCGTCCCATTTCATCAGGCTTTGAGTGGCTTCCATCCTGCCCCTCTCTGCAGTATACGAACGTTAAAAGCTGAGATTCAGGTTGGTCTTCAGCCTGGGCAAGGGGAACAGCTCACAGCTTCTGAGCCCAACTGGCTGACCACTGGGAAATATGGAGTATTACAGTTTGATGGTCCGCTCTGATTTGGACTAGGAGTTGTGGAGAAAGATCTGACAGGCAGTTTTCCTCCTCAGAAAAGCAGTGTGTGAATGTAGACACTTCACTGCTCTGCATTAGCTCTGGGAAGCTTGGCTCCTCAGTGCTCAGTTACATACACTCTGGATGCTTCTTCCTTTGAACGTTTTACCCGACTACTTTGTTTTTGGGATGTATGGATGAAGCTAGTTACAGATATTTACATTTATGTTGGAATCTTAGTAACTTATTTCAAGTAAGATGTGTAATTTCAAGTGGTTTTCATGAACTTTAATTGGGCAGAAAAGCAAAATATAAGTGAATTCTACTTTTAAAGTTCAATTTTTTTAATACTGTTCTGCATGGTATTTAATATTCTAGGAAGCATGGAATTTTATTTAACTTGATTTTGGGCTCTAGAAATAAGGGCTCTGGAAATACATATTGTAAATGTGTTTTGCAAAGAGAAGCATTTCTTACAACTGTGATATTTGAACACATGAAAATAAAACTTACCTCATAAGATAATTCTAAATTTTATTCTTAAATTTTATTTTAGTAGCCTGTTTTATGTGTGTGCTTTGTATTTTGTTTGACTTACGGAATGGATGATAGGAAACACAAAATTGAACAAAATGAAAGAAATGGTATTTGAAGAGAAATGTAACAGCTTTTACAATCTACTTATGATATCTATAATCAACTGAAATATATTATTTTAACAAATGTTTTAAATGAACATAATTTTAGATTGTTCTTCAGTTTTAAAAAATGCTTTAAAAGGTTCTTGTGCATTGGATTTGGAGTACTGCCAAGGAGTTGATTTACGTTTTTATATTCTTACACATTTGTTGATGATCACCAGATACTAAAAACAATAAGTTTCCAGTCAATTTGTTTTGAAACTGCAATTGGAAATAAACCTGGGAATGTTTTCTTCCACGAGAATAATAAAATGAATTGTACTGAAAGTCACATTAGTTTTATTTTCCAATGGGGAAAAGTCAAGAAGGGAAGATTTAAAAATGATGTGTATATAATGAAGAAACTCAAAATGTGTATTTAGACATTGCCAAAGCACTTCTTAAATTATGCTACTTAAATGAACTTATGCTGTTTGCCTTTGTTAAGTGTTTATACATTTTTTTGGTAAGATGTTTATTTTCACAGCTTGATTTACAGCTTGAATTTACTCTCTTTTCTTATCTATGTGTTCCTGTTTTAAATATTAAGTTTCTTGAATACTGAGCATATTTGAATTATTTGTGTTGACTTCGTGGCCACAGTGTGAGTTAGGGTAACACACTGCATTTTTCCAAAGCACCAGATTGTTTTCTGTTTCTACAGTGTTTTATCAAGAACATGAAGTTGGGATGTATGAGGATGCAGTTCACCTCTCCTACAAGAAAGAGAGCAAGGAAGCAAACTAGAGCAAGCAGGAACGCTGGAAGAGGAGGGCGCAGGGCATTTAAGCACCCTCAGCAGGAGGGAGGGCCCGGCCCTCCTGGGGTTTCACCAGTTGATTTTGTTAAACCAACTTTTTTGAGAGGTGACTCACATACAGCTCCTGCAGTGCATACAATTAAAGTGTACAGTGTTTTAGTGTATTCACGGGATTGTGCAGCCAGTACCTGAATCTAATTTCAGGATGTTTACATCACCAATTAGAGAAGCCGTGTACCTGGTAATTGTCGTTCCTCATTCTCCTCTCAGGACTTAGCAACCAGGAATCTACTTTTTGTCTCTGGATTTGCCTATTTGGATATTTCATACATAAATAGAATCATAAAATATTTGGTCTTTTGTGACTGGCTTCTTTTTAAGGTTCATCGCAGAAGAGTGTATCAGTACTTCATTCCTTTTTATTGCAGAATAGTCCATTTTACAGATATATCACATGGCTATTACCATGTATATCCATCAGTGCATGGACATTTGGATTTTTTCCACTTTTTGACTATTATGATTAATGCTGCTGTGAACGTTTACGTCCCAAGTTTTTTGTGTGTATATGTTTTCAGTTCTTGCGTATACAAATATACATAGGGGAAAAAATGCTAGATCATATATGGCAGCTGTGTTAAGGTTTTGAGGAACTGCCAAACTTTTTCCAAAGTGTTTGCAACTATTTACGTTCCCATCAGCAGTGTATGAGGGCTCTCTGATTTCTCCACATCCTTGTCAGCACTCGTTCTTGTCAGTGTTTCTGATTATAGCCATGCTGCTGGGCCTGAAGTGGAGTCACTGTGGTTTTGATTCGTATTTCCCTAGTGAGTAATGTGGAGCATGTTTGCATGTCCTTATTGGCCATTTGGATAACTTTTGGAGAAATGTCTTTAATTCTTTTGCCCATTTAAAATTAAATAATCCTTGTATTGAGTTATGAGAGCTTTCATATGTTCTGCATACAAGTCTCATACAATTTGCAGATGTTTTCTCTCATTCTGTATATTGATCTTCTCACTTTCCTGATGGTGTCATTTGCAGCACACAAATTTCAGATTTTGATGAAGTCCTCTTTATCTCTTTTGTTGTTGTCGTTGCAAAACATTGGTTTTTGAACAGCTCAACATCCCTTAAGAGTCACTGAAGTGAGAGACGGAAAACCCCTCAGTGGACAGGGCTCACCTGCCCCTCCCCTAGTCCCGCCCCTCCCCTAGTCCCGCCCCTCCCCTTAGTCCCGCCCCAGCAGATCTAGCGCGTGTGTGCTTGCATGCCTGCGTACATGCCTGCGTGTGTGCATGGCTCAGGTGCAGCAGAATGGGGACAGGAGAAGCTCAGCCTTTTGCTGGAGTGGGTTTTCCACAGAAGAGCTGATCTTGGGAACTTTCCCAAAATAGCACCTGCGATTGTTTTAACTGCGGATACCATACTTGGTTAAGTATGAAGTAATCCTGGATGAAGCAGCTCATAAATTTCATGTAACACATAGATCCAATTCTTGGTTATGTATGGTGGAAGAGCAGGTAAATAATTAGTTGGAGGATGGTGGTTTATAGTCTTAGAATTTATGCTACTTTTTAAAATTAAACTTGCTGGGGTGGCAGTAAAATTATAGGTTTCAAGTGTACATTTCTGTAGTACATGATCTATATATTGCATTGTGTATTCACTGTCCAGAGTCAGTTCTCTTTCCATCACCATATATTTGACCCCAGTTTATGCTTCTTTTTGATCAAATAGCCGATGGACAACATTTCTTGGGAATCAGATTTTTTTTTTTGATTTTTATAATTTGAGGTGGTATTTTGTGTTTGATAAACTGCAGTAATGCTTTTGAACCTTTTGAAAGCCAGAACCCATGTTCAGCCTCAAGGTCATGTTTCTGTAAAAGAACTACCTGTCTCAAAAGGCAATATCAACCTAGTTCAAACCCTTTACTTACATTTTATGAAAACCTCGAGTGGGTTGAAAACACAATTCAGAGTTATTTTTATGAAAATGCCCTCTCCCACCCATTTTCCTAACAGCTCTCTCTGCCGCCAAACCCTCGGTGAGCTGTGTTCTGGTGCTTCTCCCTCCACCAAGCTTTGCTCCTTTTCCCTTCTTGCTGGACTGGGGGTGAGGGACTGGGAGATGGAACATTTCTACACATTCGTTTCTCATTGTCTGGATAAAGTGCTAATGTCAGATCTGACGCTCATGGTAAGCAATGAAGTGACCTCTTCAAGACCATAACCCTACCAGCTCCTACCACCTACTACCTGTTAAGCTTTTGGAATATATATTTCTGAGTTTTTCTCCATGTATAGACAATTTTTTATATTTGTAAGATAAAAAAGGAGGATCATACTGTTAAAAAATTTTTTAATAACGTATGTTTCCAACTTCCAAAATTTTTGTCTGGTTGGTTGTTTTGTTGTTGTGGTTGTCATTTTTTTGTTTGTTTACTGATTAGTTCCTCCTGGAATGATAGAAGTACTTTTTATTTTTTCTTGGATAGCAGTCTGAGCTGGGTTTCAATAACTGTCAGGGACTCATAAATCCCTGGTGTGCTGTTAACCTTGTGACCTAAGTCACATTCTCACAATTTTACTGGAAAAGGAGAAGTTATTTTGGTCAACTTGGAACTGCATTCAATCGCAAACCCGGATTTCCCTGGGGAAACTGGAGTCATGCTGCACAATATCAGCATTCTGGCACCCCCTAGCGGCCACCTGAATATTCCATGAACCCCTATCTTTTCCCTTCGTACAGTTCAGGCAGGGAGACAGTGTGTCTTTTGGATCAGTCGGTAAGTACCCTCAGAGCCATTCCAGTGCAGTCCACCACCCACATTGTTCTCCTGCCTTCCTGCTATGCTTTGGTGGGTCACATTTCCCCCTTTCAGTTTATTTAATACTCACTTTCAGACCTTTTAGAAAATAGAAGGGAAAATTAATTCTTACTGAAGATGCTTCCAAAGTGTTGATTCTCCTTAGTCATACATTTCTTGGGACAACCATTGACTATGTCTTCGTGTGTTTACCCCACATGCCATACTGAGCACAGAGTAGGTGCTCAATAAATGACTGATTGATAGGTGATGAATTCCAGCATTTGAAATAATTTTTAAATCTCAGAGGTGATGCTATTTACATTGAATTCTGAAGGATGAAATGGGTCTGCTAGGATGCCTCATCAATTCCTATTTGTTGAATGAATTAAACAAATATACTTGTATATTATATGATTGGGAGTTTTCCATAAATGTATGCATCCTTGAATACTGCTTTATTCCTTCAACATTTTATTTTGAACAAGTTCCCATTTTTTAAACGTTCTTCAAAAATGAGATTTTTAATAGTTACAGACATTCCATCATATGGCTACATCCTATGTTTTTTGTTTTTGCTATGTAAAGTGTTCAAAATTTTTGCTATTGTAAAAGAAACTGAAATTAATATCTTCAGGCAACTTAATTCCCATGAAGATTTGCAGATCTTCAGTTACTGTGTATTATTTGAAACCACCTGATTACTCTAGTTCTCCTGGAATAGTGTTTATATTAGACTTATAGCCCCTCAATATTGAGTAATTGCTTTATATGAGAAAGGGAGTTGCTTTTTTTGCCTTACTTGAAAAAGAATTCCTATCATATACCACGTTGATGACTTTCAATCCTGCTTGAGTTCAATACAAAGTTTAGGCACCAGGGGGAGATCCTTTAGCACAATAAAGTGGCTGGATTTTTTCTTCTGGACTATTTAGATTTCAGCAAGAAACACTGGCAGAGTATAATTTTCATTGTTGACTGCTCACATTCCTGTGGTTTCAACTTTAAAATCATTACACTGGAGCTAGGATTCTGGCATCTACCACGGTGAAACACAGGTCAAAGACAACAAATTGTGTCCTCATTCCTTTCTTGAAATTTTCTGTATACATATAATGCAACAAAATATTACAGTGTTTTGTCACAGAAGTATATCAAGATATATGAATTTAAAAATAAAATTCAAGAGAAGTGCAAAAAATAGAATTTTGTTAACAATGTAGAAAAGTCACACTTGAAAAACCTTTGTAAGAAAATACAAATAATTTTTTTTCATTTACTTAACCTTTGCTTGAAGGAAAGAGGCAATACTATATGTGTTTCTTTATTTTGTAAATTTTAAAGCAAATTAATTTTGACCATGATTGAAAAAAATTTAAAGGAACTAAAATTCCAATTCTGTCTGACATTTAAGAAGATACAAATTGGGCTTGGTGTGTTTCCAACACAGAAATTCTACTGGTGCCCAAAGCATCAGTGGGTAGAATCCAGGTCTGTAAACTTGGGTGGGGGAAGATTTCTTTATTAATGTATCTAATTGAAATTTAGTATTTCCTTCAATTTTGAATATGGGCCACAAACCTCAGCAATATTAGCAGTCCCTGTATCTTTGTCACCTGTAGAAATAAGATTTTTTCATATTGCATTACAGTTATTTTAACTATCTTGAAATACTATTTCATCACTATGCCAAAAATTCAGACATTTATTTGGAGAAGTTCATGGCACAAAAGCAGGGTAAGAACACCTGCTCTTATTTTTCTCATTTTCCTTCTTTCCATATCTCAAAGTTGCTGAAGGACATGCTGGGTTTATTTTTATTTATTTATTTATGTGCGGAAAAGAGGAGACCCATTATACTGTATTTTCTCTTTCTGTCTCAAACTTTACTTAATACTAATCTCCAGTGTCCACCATAGTGCCTTCCAGGGTTCCTTAAAAAAGAAATAAAGGATTTTACACCTGGATTGGAGCATTGACCTTATCATTAGGAGGTTTTGGGGTTTTTTAAAATAAAAAGATGAAAAGATGTTTGGAATGATTTTTCTATTTAGAACTCTTACCTTAAAATATTTTAAAGATCCTAAAAGTCAGAAATCAGAAAGAGATGTTTAAAATATAAAGCAAGAAGTAAAATTCAACACAAGTGTCTTTCACGTATGTTCCCAATTTTAATGATGATAATTGACAGTGAATATCAAACATGTATAAATGCATTATTATCAGAATTGATCCCATTTATGAAGCACTATTTTCCAGGCACAGAATTCAGTGCTTTACTCATAATGTGCCATGATAGCCTCATAAAAATTCTGGAAGCAATTTTTTTATTCCATTGAGCATATGAGAGCTCTGAGTCTCAGTGATTTCAAGTAACCCAAGGCCACTCGACTAGTCAATGACAGAGCCAAAATGGAAACTTCTAGTTGCTGGACTCCAAAACTTCAGTTATGGCTTTTATTTGAAGTTACTATGTCATTGGCATGATTTGCAACCATATAATTAAATTATTTTTAAAAATGAGTACATAGTCCCTCAATAGAAATTTGAGCCATCAGATTATGTGGATAATAACTCATACTAAGAATTAATAATATGTTGAAGTCTCAGTAAAGGAAAAAAATGCCCCATGGACACAATCAATAGTTTAATGTTTATTTGGGGATGAGTGGGGAGGGGAAAGGAGAAGAGGGAGAGGGTGGGAGAGGAGGGAGGGGTGGGAGAGGAGGGACGGGGTGGGAGAAGAGGTAGAAGGAGCTAAATAGAAGGTGATGGAAAGAGAACTCACACTGGGTGGTGAACTTAGGACACAGCAAGCTGACACTGCACTGTAGACTTGTACGCCTGGAACCTATGTAATTCTTGCTAACAGATGTCACCCCAATAAGTCTAACAATAAAAAAAAAGAGAGAGAGAAAATGCAGCTAAATACCAATTTTATGTTTTAAAATAATGATGTATAATGGGGGTGGTGGGAATGGACTGTTTTTCTGCATCATTACATTTCGTATCATCAGGCACAGATGAACTCAGGGAATTCTACAGTAGGCTGAATGCCTCCCTGAGCAGGGAAGTCTCTGAAGCCGCGGTGTAGACCGGGATGGGAGTGCAGCCGAGAGAGCATGGTCAGTGATGTGGCCACAACCACGCACAGTGCGGGCGCGTACTGGGCTCCTCGGGGGCATCACTTCATAAATCACATACGTGCTGAACCACTGTGAACCACTAGTTTCAGTACACCTGAAAGTAATGTAAAATAATAAAATAATAATGAAAAAGTTTTAAAAGCCAACATTGGTGTAGAGGGCTGGACATCAGTAAATCCAGCAAAGCAAAGGATGCCTCTCATGTTTCAGGCCACCAACCAGCTGAAAACCAGTGGGTAGTTATTTTGAAGGAAAATGATTCTCGAGAACAGATGGAAGTGATTTGACGAGAATGAACGGGCTCATTCTTCCAACCAAGGGGATGATATAAAAATTGTTTTGCAATCTTGGTGAAATCCCAAATCTGTTCATATCTCGTAAATGATTCCAATTCTTGCCTGATCTTCGATAGCATTACTGATAAGTCATTTAGGATTAAATGACACAATTTTATATTAATCTGTAAAAGTATGTCTTAATCCTATATTTCTATTTCCTTTCTCACCAGTTCCCAAATGGAACATGATGTGAACTGTGGAAACCCTAATAACGGTGATCTTAGCGAAGACCCATCAGGTTCTGTCCATTATTGAGGTGGGTTCTTGTTCAAAGAGTTAGTAACTTGGGCAAGGAATTGGAATTCCAGTCCCAGTTCTGGTACTACTTAGGTAATTTGTTTTTTTTTTCAGCAAGGTGTTCAATTATTCTGCTACCCAATGTCCTTATATACAAGCAGTCAGCTCACTTTTGCTCTTTCTATAATTTTATGCTTTAATTGTGTTGTTTGCCATGTACCAAGACAGGGCAATTCTGTCTTCTTGTACTAAAGTTGCCATTTTACCTTTGTGGAAAATTCTCTTTCTTCTTACTGTGTTTATGTCATTTTTTTCTTCATGGAAAACTGCTTTTTCATTGCACTAATCTCTGTTTTAGCCATTTAAAGTTTGGCTAATTTCCCTTGTGATTCCTTTAGCTATATGATGATGACTCCCACCTCCACATTGAGCAGGCCAATGGTACGCTTCTTTTTATTTTGGGGGTCGTAGTTCCTGGCTGGGGATCGAACCCAGACCACGGTGTTGAGAGCGCTGATGCCTAGCCACTGCACCACCGGGGAACCCTCCCCCCAACCCCCCATGGTACTTTTTAAACACGATGAAGTACTTTCACGAGCTTATTGGAAATTCTGAAGGGTTTCTGTAAGATACATCATGAGGATGTAATTAAATATTTTGGTAAGTAGGCAGCAAACGGTACAATTTATTCTCAGTTATAGGAATTGATTGGAAATATTCCACATTTTGACTGCAGACACTTTTAGACAGAAGTTCTTCATGGGACAGAGGACTATTTTATTACATTGAAGCACTTGCCTGGGCAACAGGACTCCAAGGGTAGAAGTAGAAGTCGCCACTGCTGGATGACTAAGCAGAAGTCATTTGCCCTTTTTTCCTGGCACAGCCACCATCCTTCCTCATGTTGGTACCACTCCCTTTTCCAGTGATCACTGTTAAAGAGAGGCTTATGGAAGGAGATAGCCCTCTCCTTCTGGAGGTTCTCGTGTATGATGTGATGCTCTATTTGCTCCATTTTATATGCAAGAGGGCAGACTTAGAGAATAAGAAACTTGCTCGTGGTAGTAAGTGGCAGAACCTGTACTTGTACGAGGTCAAAAGGGCCCAAACCCGCAGGTTTGCCACCACCTACATTGCCTCCCATAATAGTAATCTCTATCAAGCTTTGTACAGAGCACTTTATACTTTGCAAAAGAATTCACATACCACGTCCTCAGCATAAGAGCACGGTGAAGAAGGTCACTATTGCCTTAACTTGATCTATAGGGCAGCAGGTCCACACAGCCAGTACATGGCTGGATTGGAGCTTGAACCCAGAAGTTTCCAGGTCCTCTGCCCTTTCTATTGTCCCCAAAACTCTATAGGACCAACAGTTAGATCTCTCAGAAATCAGAAATATTTTTCTGAAAAGTGAGACTTCATCCTGTTGACCACCGGTTCTCAACCCGTGCTCCTCTGAGTTTTTGGGGGTTCTGTGGAGGTACTTTAAAGGTTTGGGACAGCGTGTAAGATGGGGATCCTGGGGGAGCACTTTAGTGGGAGTCTAGCACCCAATTTTTTGGCAACTGTGTGAACCAGGGCAATCTCCAAAATGGCACTCCGCACACTGGGATCCCTGAAAAAGATTCCAATTGAACAAAAATTCATTGTTTTTGAGAGGAGACAGGCTTGGAAAGCACTGCTGTAGGTGACAGGGCGCTAGCTATTGAGAGTTTCTGAGAGGGGAAGTGGTGAAAGTCAGGTTTTAGAAAAAGCAGTCTGGCAGTTTTCTTGTAGAAGACTGCAAGAAAGGGTCTGGTAGAGAGACTTTCAGAAGGAGGGGGTGACACAGGAGAGGTCACAAGTGAGATTACTGCAGAAGAATGGGGGAGCGCAGGAAAGTCAGGGGGGTGGGGGCAACAGCAAACTCAGCGTTTTTTTGTTTTCTGGTTTTTTAAATTTTAGGGTCCATAGGACTTAAAGTTTTGACATAGTTATTTTTAGTTTTAATTTTTATATTGTAGTAAACTTGAGTTTTCTTTTTTGGGACAGTGTTCTGTGAATTTGAACACATGTTTAGATTTCTATAACCAGCACCATAATTAGAACAGTTGTATCAGCCCCCACCCCAAATTCCTTCGTGCTATTCCTTTACAGTCACCCCACCCTCACCCGTAACTCCTGGCTCCACAGTTCTGATCTGTATTCTTACAGTTTTGTCCATTTGAGAATGTCATGGAAATGGTCCTACAGTACAAACCTTTGAGACTGGCTTGTTTCGCTCCACATAGTGCCTAGCAGATGCCTTCATGTTGTTACGTGTTGTTACGTGTATCACCATTTCAAGGAACTCTGAGACAGGAAATAAGACTGTAAAAAGGAACCATGACTGGATAATGTTTGGGGCCTGAATGTTTTTGAGCTGGAAAGAGTCATAATTGGGTCCTGCAAATTCTTTGGGGAATTCATTAACTTACTCATTTTTGCAATTATTTACTGAGCAGCAAATGTGCTCTAGGAACTGTTTTCAGTGTTGGGGATACAGTCATGAACAAAATGAAAATTCTGTCTCCCAAGAGCTTACAGTCCAGTGAGGGGAAACAAGTCCATGCACGATGTCGTGTCAGCAGGTAATGTGTTCTGGGTAGGAGGGTAGGGGGAGAAAAGGCTATTTTTATTTTAGACAGAGTGGTCAGAGGAAGCCACTTGAGCAGGTCTGAAGGAAACAGATGAGGGAGCCACACAGCCATCCAGGAAGTGAGAGGTCCACGTCCCCGGAAAGGGCCCTGGGGTGGGCGTGTGCTCGCCACGTCTGAGGAAAAATAAGGAGGTGTAGATGGAGCAGCGGAGAAGGTGGAGACGAGGCCAAATCATGTAGGGTCTTGGGAGCCATTGAAAGGATTTTGCGTTTTTATTCAAAGTGTGATGGGCAGCCATTGGAAGGATGTGAGCAAGCGTGATTGGCTCAGATTTGGAGTATTCTACTTGTGTTGCTGGATGTACACAGAATGGATTGTGGGGGTGGCGGGAGGAAGTGGGGCGGAGCAGTCATGCAACATGGGCCTGAACTGATGGTAGAGAAAAATGGAGGAAAGATAAATGTGAAAAAATATTTCAAAGCATAGTGAAGTTTATTACCTGTGGATGCACAGGTTGAAGATTTAAGTAAGGGAAACTAAGGATGTACCGTGTGACCGCGATTGAATCAGTACAGACTGTGCATTTCCTGCTGTGTTCCTTAGAGTCCCTGGGATTTTGTTAAGGTGTTTTCGGGGTTACCAGGAAGAGTCTGGGGCAGGAGCCACATTTTTAAACCCCACTTCAACCAGAGCAGGGCGAAGACGATCTGTTTTATGTATTTGCTTCCCTGTAAAATTTTACTGGAGTGAAGTGTTGCTTGGAGGAAAAGAAAAGGGAGCGAGCAGGTTTACTCCGTGCAAAACCGTATGGAGTTCTTTCCATCAAAGAAAAGTCTTAGTCTTCCCCACGGACAGAAGCTATTCTTGATCCCACCGCATGGGGGCGCCAGGGGCACAGATCTGACTCAGAAAAACACATTCCCCTCAAATGTTTTACTTTTTTACTTTTAAAAATGAAAACGAATTCACAATATATCTTGTTTCATAAATTTCTAACCTTCTACGACAACATTTAGCAGGGTCACATCTTTTTGCTTTATTTTCTGTGTTTTCAAAATGATACATTGTATGCTTAAGGTTATATTAGCTGTTAAGCACCCAAAGCTCAGTGGCTTAATAGCATAGAATGTACTTCTGAAGTCTGGTGGGTCAGGATGTGGGTATGGGAAGTGACCGGACTATCAGCCCCATGCAGATGTTCAGGGACCCAGGCTGATCTCCCACCTTCAATATGTGGGTGACTTCTGGGTCATTCTGGAATCGGGATCTAGCCAGAAGATATCCTGGAGACAAAGCACACAGAATCACACAGGAAGTTCTTATGAGACAAACCTGGAAGTTACTTTACTTCACTTCCACCCACATGCCAAAGGCTGGAATTCAATGCCACACCTCACCAGACTTAGTGAACACCAGCCAGTCTCTGCTGCCTATGCAATTGTCATATCAAAATTGGAAGACATGAACCTGGGCACTGGATTTATGTTTTGGCCTTGGGGCAAGTCAAGCTACATTGACGTCTGAGTTTCTGTGACGGAGTGTGAACACTGCAATGTATAGGAAGTTTCAGAGAGTTTGTTATATGCATGTTGCGAATTGGCTATGCCCAGAACATAATGTGCTAGGAGTTAGGAAATTTCTTACTTTTTCTCGTTTTAGCTTTAGGAGTTCTGGCAACATACACAGTGGAGTCTTTTCCAATGTATCAATCATCAGGTACTTGCAGAGCTCCAGCTATGACTTAGCATGTTTGCACTATGGCGCTAATTTTTATGTGGTCACATTCTATGGTTTTTCTCTAGTCCACACCTCTTCATTCCTCATTCATCTGAAAGTTTTGGAGCTGAGACTTGAACACCTTTTATTCTCCCTTTAACCCACTGCACATTCTGATTGTCGTGCTACATCGAGCAGGTATTATTTGTGGCTGATTTATCAAGTGAAATAAGGCAGTGTACACTCGTAAGTCAGTGTTTTGTATCAATGATGAAACATCTAGGAACTATCTCAAGAGACTTCTGTCCTTGGGAGGGGTGAGGTGTTCTTTAAAAAACGATTAGCTGAACGCTTGGCTTCCTATATCTTGCTTCCTTCTCTTGTTCTTTTATTAGAGGCCGCTTTATAGACCAAGGAAATTTATGACTAGTAACACAAGCTTATAAAGAGTACCATCTTTAAACCGAGTTCAGATTGTCAAGTCAGCAGAAGATAAACATCTCTTTCTAAAAATTAGACTATTTTTGTGATGTTGAGAGGAGTAGATGCAGATCACTTTGTAGGTAGGTATAGGATTGATGGAACCTCAGTTGGTAAGAAAATCTAAAAAAAAAAATCTAACCTATTCTGAATCAGAAAAATCGTTGAAATGTTTCTGAATTCTTCTGCAAAAACCTCAGCAGGAAGTTAGAATCAGTACGCAGAAGCCAAAGCAGAGCATATGAGAAACAGGCTTTGCGCTCCACTTCCACAAACTTTTTATTAACAAGGATCATTTGTTGCTTTTTGAAAGAAAATTGGCATAATTTTAAAAGAAACCCAGAGCATGTCTAAAATGGGGTCAGGAAAATCCCACACTCCCCCACCCCAAAGCCATAAGATTTTCCAAAATAAAGACATTTTAAAGATCCAGAAGAAGCTGGGGTGGTGCTTAATTTAGAAACCACATTTGCTTTTGAAAGTTGTTTTTAGTGGAATGTTTGGCAAATTATCATATTTTTGGGTGGAACTTTTGACATTGGTCCTTCAAGAATTCTAACTTGTGGGAGCAAAATGAACCTGCAGAACTGGATTTTTTCATCTGTCTTAGAGTAATTCTGACTGGACAAAACAGTGACACCAGGGTCCTGTGGTCCTGTTTTCTGGAGCACCCCCAGACACATCCTGTGAATGGAGGAGTTCTCTGAGGCGAGACGAGTTACCTCGAGTTACCTCGAAGAGGTTTGTGGCCACAGGCTTGCAGGCTTTGAGGGTGGAATCTTGATCCTTAAAAATTGAAAAGCCTTGTTTATTTTAAATGAGACATAAAGTTATCAAACGGACAACACATTACCATTTGAGGTCCACTGCTTTTCCCCGGAGCTAACCTCGCATGTGAATACCGCATTCTTTCTTTATATGTGCTAATGTATTCCATTCAGTGCAGTCCTATCTTGGCTGGGCAAACAATGTCTTTTTAAGGTGTTTGGCATATCTCTGCTTTGGTTTAATCAAAGGAGGCCTTGATTTCTATATTCTTGAAGATGAGGCACCTCTGTTGCTTCCAGTTACTACCTACAACCCCTTTCTAAAATTACTATTTTCCAAAAGGAAGGAAAATTCTTTAAGGATTTGTCCTCATGTATTGAGTTGTAAAAAAAAAATAAAAAAATAAAAAATAAAAAAGACTTGGTTAGGCCTGTGATCTCCCAAAGTTCTGAGTAATTTAGAAAAGAGTAAACACTTAGTTTTTCTAATCCTTTTTTATAGTGTCTTGTGGGAGATTTTTCTACACCATGTTTTAAAATAGCAATGCTAATAACAACACTTACTTTCTACTTGTTTCTAGGTTCTATAGTAGACACGCTTTACGTGCATTAACTCATGTAATCCTTGTAACAATCGCACGGGTTAAGTCCTGTTATAATTACCTCTGTAATACAAATGGGAAAAGAGACTCAAGAAGGTGAAGGTGAAGAAATTTGCCCAAGGTCACAAGGCAAGGAAATGGCAAAGGCAGGAATTCACCCAGGCAGCCTGGCTCCAGGGTCTGGCCACTTAACCACTGTTTGAGGGCCTCCAAGTCCAAAGATAAATTCAAGGACTTTAAGTATTTTTTTAAAAAACACAAAATCTCTCACACAAGTTTATCCTTTACTGGTGTTTTTTATTTTCCCATATATATGAAAAGAATCCTATTTATAATCTGATTTCGATTAAGGGTGCATCTACTGACAGCACACTTTGCTAAAGCAGGGGAAATGCCTGACCTTACAACATTGTCACTATTATTTCTCGCTACCTAGAAGGAGGGCTGGCTTTTGTCTCTGGAAAAATTGGCTAAGTACATGGATCAGTCCTAATTTTTCATTAACACATCTACTGCTGTGACACAGCAGCAATAATCTTTCAATTTTGTAATCCTCTCATTTAAAGATTATATTGCTTTAAGACAACCAAAATAGTTTTGTAAGCATCATTGCTTCATTTTTCTTCAAAGAATTTCATAATCTTTGTGATACTTTCAAGGGTATTATGCACAATGAATTTTAACCCTTGCATTTTTATTTTTGCTAATGCCATTAAATTAATTTTTTAAAATTATACCAAATTAATACAGAACAAATAACATTTAAAAGTTACTATTTTTTGAAGTAACATTTGGCCTGGTCTGTAGAATGCACATTAAATGCTGCAAATCTTTGAACTCATTTTTATTCTTCACTTTATTTTTTCATCCCCCCAGAGTTTAAAATATAGCTAAAATAAAAAGTACTACAGGCAGAAAAAAATAACAAGATTCACAGATTATTTTTTCATCATTTTGTCCTGTGTGACAAATTTTTAAAACTTTGTGCCTGTAGAGGTATTGGAAAATCTATTTTTACTTCAAATGGATAGTTCTGAATAAGACTATGTAATTTTAAGATTATATATTACATGATCATATATCTGAATTGGCTGGAAATACATTTGGCTTATCCCATTTAATTACTGCATTATTAAATATTAGCTATTTAATGGTTGACTGACCAGACGTCCCATTTTAAACGGGACAGAAAACAACGGTCCCGTTTCAAATATGGTCAGCCTACTGACACCGTGAATTTAGCTTAGTGAGACTAGGCTGATCATACATACTGTTTGAAATGGGACGGTACCATTGTTTTCTGTCCCATTTAAAATGGGACATCTGATCAGCCTATTTAATGACAATTGTCATAATGAAAGTACTTGTAGATTTAAATTGGGGACTCAAAGATACCATTCTGTACGATAAACAAACAGCAGATCATACAAACTGCAATGTCAATGTCAAATTTAATCAGTGACTGATTACAGTGGAATACAGCAGATTTTTGTTATTCACAATAGTTATAATATTTTCTGTAAAGTTGCTTCAAACACTGAATTAGGAGATACTGACCCATTGTTCGTAGAGGTAATACGATGCCAGCCTTTGATCACAGCATTTTCATTAACCGATCAATAAATTACAGTGTTTTCTGTGTGTTTATGTTTAAAGACACTTTGTTTAATATATGTTGTTGATTCATTAACACTGAACTCAGAGCCAACAGCTCTATAACTCCGGCCTCAGAGAAGCTTGTCTAACACCCTGGATTCTTGGAGGCACACCACAGCCTTCCTGCACTTAGGAGCACTAGACAGCACTGCAGCATTAGCCTGGGGGCCATACTGCAAAAATCACACACACACAAAAGCACAAAAATGCAACAATGAAAATAGTGGCACTAAGTAGACCCGGAGCAGGACACTTATTTACGGCAGGAGCGCTGACACCAGAAGGCAGAGCATCGCCTTGTCTGACTTCAGCTGGGAACGAGCACGTCGCTGACTCAGACTCCAACCCCCTGTGCATGTCTGTGAGAGAAAGCGGCCTGAGTGTCGACTTGGGGTGGCAAACCAATTTCAATGAGTGGGTGAAGTCACAAATATAGACGCCACAAACAATGAGGATTGACTAGTTATTTTATTTTTTACTTTATTTTTGAATTACAGTTAACATACAATATTATATTAGTTTCAGGTGTACAGTGTAGTGATTAGACATTGACATAACTTGCGAAGTGATCACCTTGATAAATCTCGTACCCGTCTGATACCACACATAGTGATTACAGTACTACTGGGTATGTTCCCTGTGCTGTACTTTACATGCCCCTAACTGCCAATCTGTACTTCTTAATCCCTTCACTTTTTTCACCCAGCCCTTCAAGCTGCCTTTCACTTGGAAACCATCGGTTTATTCTCTGTATCTGTGAAGGATTGACTGTATTTTTAAGACTTAAAGGTATGCACTGATCAGTATGTCACACCACTGTTTCTTATTTAGAAACCCAACTTGCTTTAGATATTATTCAATTATCAAATGTATTCCTCCTTCATAGATCAAAGCAGCTGGAATATATCTAACCTTTAAGGAAGGAAAGACACTTTACGTCTATCAGTTGAAAAAGATGTCCTAAGAAATGTATGAATCACCTATCTTCTAAATCAATGAAGGTGTAATAAATACACAAATTTCAAAATAACAAAAATGTCTACTGTGGATGGTGTTCCTTAAAATGTGCTCTTGTGCAGTGCACGACCTGACCAGTCATATGGTGGCCTGGGCTGTAGCAGTTTGCATAGCGGAAGCAGAAGGCCCTTAGGGTGCTTACTTCACCCTAGACTTCCCATAATCCTCCTGGTTAGTTGACATTTTTCTCTTAATGAAGAGATACTTGGTGAGACAGTATGCCAGAAAGTGCTGTCTGCCCTTGGAATAGAAAAAATATTAACATTGATTATCCAGTTAATTCCTCCAATTTTTACCTAAAATATTAAACTATTTTAAACTGGCAATTTTTGTAACTGAATGATCACTTAGGTAAGACCATGAATGATAGTATTATGTACAACAAATCTTTTAACTATAGTTCAGGAAATATAGATTAAAACTTGTTGAATTTGAAGTAAAATATACATCCTATAAGTCCAGAGAAATATATATTATGAATGTTTTTCAGGAAGTTATATTTACTCAGCTAAAATATTATTAAAGTACACTTGATTTTTGATAAGAATTTTGCTCTTGAATAATTTATTTAACGATGAAACTGAAAGTCCTTGAGTTATTTTCCATGAAGTGAGGTGTCAGTGGTTCTTGAAGCTTAGCCGATAGTAAAGTTATAAAATGGATCACATTTATTTTAGGTGTAAAATATACTGGAAATAGTCATATGGATGGGGAAATAAAAGAAAGTGGACTTTAAAAATATATGATATGAAAATTTATGAAGATCTTTGGAAATGACCAATGAGTTGTTTTACAACTAATTGTGTCATCATATTAGAACAAAGAAGGGACAGGGGATTTATTTTAAGACAAATTAATAAAACTAAAATCATTGCTAAAGAGAGACACGTGTCTTAAACAGATCAAATAGAAATCAGCAGAACAACTGAGGGTTGAGAGTGGCCTTAAAGACCTTAACTGCTCTGTCAGTTATGAGAGCAGATTTCCATGGTCTATACTCATATTTCACCAACGCATGTTCTCTTAGATGACTAATGTAGTTGTTAGCAGTCTTTGGCAATATTTCATTCAGTTGCTTAGGAAAATATTTAAATCAAACATATTCTTTTAAAATAATCTTTAAACAACTAAATTGTCATATGAGTGCTTTCAGTGACAGGCTTCTGAATATAAGTCAAAACCCCCCAAAGTTGTTATATTACAACTTTCTTCGGAGAAACAGGTATATGTGCAGGACGAACAAGCAAACAAGAGAGTTCCAACACAGAAGCCCAAGCGCCAGAGAAATACAGTTCTTCGCTGCCTCCCACAGGGACTTAGTTGGCATTTTTATCTTGTCTCAGATATCATGTTTATTTAGCATATATCTCAGCATGCCAGCTTTATAAATATATTTCAGGATAAAATTGAAAACGATACCAGAATGAGCTGGAAATTCTGGTTTAAGCTGGATGTGCCCAGGACTTCCTATTCCCAAAATGCAAAATATATTTGCCTTCCCGTATCATCACTCAGCCTAAAAGTGTCCCAGACTGAACTCTCTCTTCTCCCTCCTCTGCTTTCTGTTCTTGCTGCCCTTCAGGCCTCCCCATGCTTCCTGCCTGGCTGGTAAGCTCAGACTCCAGCTGATGCTACCTCAAAGCCTTTCCCCTCGTCACCATCACCACCCCCATTCCCACTAGTCCCAGCACTCCCCTGTGACAGCCCCTGCCTGCGGGCCTCCTGCCTCCCATCTGTTTCCTCGTGTACCTACCAACTGTTGCCCTAGTATCTTCCTTTGGGTGCTGTGTTCATAATGGTGCTCTTCAAAAATTTGGCCAGTTGAAGAGTTTCTAAAACAACGTGGTCCAAACTCAGCCTGGCACCTCCCATACTTTGCTGTGTATAATGAACACTCTTTGGCCCAAATTTCTGAGGGAAAAATAAGGATGCACATTATACATGGGTAGTACTAATGCTCTATCTATATAAATGTTTTTCTTTTATTTATGCTTATGAGTTAAAGTGTAACTCTAGAAATCAATAATGATACCTGTATGCAAAGTAATACCCTGGAAAGGATAATCAGTTTTTTTATATAAAAAGATTTTATACACAAAATTTCTTGTACCATGTATCTGTTCTTGTGTTTTGTAATTATTTGTTACATAAAATTTCTTGTACCATAATATGTTAAAAAATAAATGCTGAAATTCCTTTCTAATACAAAAAACAAGTACCTAAATATAAACAAGTAAAAATTTGAATTAAAAAATTAAAACAGAAGATTTTTCCCCCTGAATGTTTGGGCCAAAAACATGGGTGTGCATTATACACAGCAAAACACAGTAATTGGGAACATCTCTCTTCTATAAAGAAGTAGTTATTAATATATGAGGTGTACTAGTTCACATAGCTGGTAGCTCCCCATCTTTGTTGTCATTATAAAGAAAAATAGAAGTCTGTACTGAGATATTACGGGGTCGTAAAGTACTGCCCACACGTGCAGTTTTGTGGGAAATCTGGGCTGGAATATGCTTTGTGCACTTTCACTTGCTTTGCATAAGCTGTCATCATAAACGAATTCCCCAGCCTGTGCGTTCTACCATCAGAGTGCAAGCTAGTCCCAAGTTCTAGTTGCTCCCAGGGTCCAGCTCAGACCTACATCTGACTCAGAGCCCTCTGTCTTAACTCTCAAAGGACACATCACCAGCTGCTGCCTTGAAGAGTCACTTGGCTCGTGTCTTGACATCCCAGAAAGTTCGAAGGCATCTGGGCAGGGGTCAGGCCAAGCACTTTTTCTGCTCCCACTTACCACAAAAATACCTTACTTTCACATAGAGAAAAATGTGTTTAACACTGATTAAATAAGTTTTTATTGTGTGCATGCTTTTTCAGTTTTATTGAGGCAAAACTGACAAATTGTAAGATTTTGAAAATGTGCGTAGTGATTTGTTATACATTATGAAAAGATTCTTCCCATCTAGTTAATTAACATATCCATCAGCAACACTGATTTTTAAAAACTGTGCAAATTCATATTTTCAGCTGTCATGAGGAAGAGTTACAAGGTTGATTAGAATGACTAGAATTAGACTTTATATTGAATTCTGAAACAATTGGTGTAGAGTTCACGGACAAGGGATGTTCTCAGGGTGGTTCTCTTCTAGGTGCCCTGAGGTTTCATCGCCTCTTGTGTTTCACCTGGTAGTGTTGTTTCACTGAAAATTTAACAAGTATGTACTGATTTATACTACAAGGGAACACTGCAACTTGAAAACCTGTTTACTACAAACTATACTATTTATAGGAGATTTCTGAAAGTCTTAGTTTCCACGAAGGACTTTTTTTAAAGTTGTTTCAAGTGCAAGCACTGAGGTAATTCTGGATTGGATATGTGGCAATGTTGCTGTACAATCAAAATCCATTGTCCGGGCCAGAGAATCCCCAGACACAATAGTGGATGCATGTAAGATGATTGGATGGAGTCTAAGAAAAGCTGCCATATCTATGATTTTTTAAAAATTTTAGAACAGCACACAGGTCTACCAAGGGGGTTAAAGTGAGGTGAATGTGGGTTTCATTTTTAGGTTGTGCTACAAATAGTGGGGCCTTAGGCAGGTACTCACCTTATTTGGTCTTAGGGTCTGGGGTCTGGTCCTCCCTCTGCCACCCACCGGTTGTATACCCTTGGAAAATTTATTTCGTTTCCCTGTGATCAGTTCTTCATCTTAAAAATGGATATTCCTAATATCCACTTCCTAATCTTGTTTTATTGAATGAGGTCATGCGTGGAAAACAACTTAGAACAGCTTTTTTAAGAACACATTTGAGCCTTTCACACTGAGAAACGATGGCTGAAATGAACACTAGTACCACTGCTGTTTATATTTCCCTGCAGGGTTGTTGAGACGGTTAACGCAGGAACTCCCAGAACAGGCTCCTTGTGGAGCCCGTGTAAGACGAAAAGCCATGGCGCTTAGTTCAAAAATCATTAAGAATTTCAAGACTGGGCAGCAGAGCATTAAGCCCGGGAGGGACCCCTCTGAGCGCAGGACTTGCTGCACTCCCACGAAGCCCGCCCTGGAGCTAGAAGCAGCAGAAGCGTTTGCACACAGTAAGTTCTAAATAAATGCTCTGTACCCCACGCGCGCCAGCACTGTGAACATTGACCTCTGGTTGTCACTGGTCCCCGACATTAGGGCAAGACCGGGAGTTGCACTTGCGGTGGAGTCCTTGGGGAGAACCAGCCTCCAACCCCGCTGTCCCCAAGTCGTTTTGGCAAGTGTCTACGGCTTAGCCAAGGCTTGGCCTGGCCCGATGGGCCCACCGAAGCCGGCAGGACACGCTCGGGAGTACTGGCGTCGGCCTCCCGCGTCCCCGGTCCCGACGCAGAGGCCCCGGGCGGCGCTGGTTCGCAGCCCGGCCCGGCGCCCGGGTCACGCGTCGGGGCCTCGCCGCCTCCCGCGGTGTTTACGGGTTGCCCGAGGAGACGCCCCCGCCGGCTCCCCGCGTAGCCGCCTCGCTCTCCGCGGCCCGGACCCTCGCGCGCCGCAGCGCTCCGGCCGGCATGCGTCGCGGCGGCTCCTCCGGACCCGGGCTCCTGGACCCGACCCGCGGCGCCGCCTTAGGCACCTCGTCGCCCGCGCCCGAGGTACGGTCCCAGCCCGCGGGCCGCGCGCGCGTTGGGGTGTTCCCGGCCCGCGTCCCGGGCCACCTCTCCGAAGGCGGGGAGAGCACCGGCGGCGGGGCCCGGGGCGCGCAAAGTTTCCTCTGGGACGCAGGGATAGGCCAGCGTCGGTGCGTCCCCGCCTCGCAGCGGGCCGGGATCGCCAGCGGCCGATTCATTTTAGGAAGTTACGGGCAGGTCATGGTACCGGTTTGCTTCGCTGACCATTTAAGTGGGTTCAGTGAGAAAGACAGTTGCGTCCAGCTCCTGTAGACCCCCGGCCCCGCCGCTCCTCCCGGTAGCAGATTGTTCTTTCATTTAACTTTGACTTAGTTACTCAGACGTGATTCAGAGCAAGTTGTTTAAAACCCGATGTGGTAGGATTAACGCCGGTCCTGAGCCAAGTCGCTAGCCTTTTCGTTGCACATCACTCCAGAAACATTAATTCAGTTGTCATTGGATCGATTTACTCATTTACTCTCAGAAGGTACTTGGGCCTTGGGGACTTCTCGGGCATCAGGTGTTATAAGACACACACACAGGCGTGCGTGCGCTTTGGGCCGGCTCAGCCTAGGTTAAGGATCCACTTCTGGACCTGGCATCAGGGTCCCACAGGCATAAAGTGTGTTAGGGATGGTTGCTAGACACCAGGGAATTGTGTTCAGCTCACTTCTAGCCTAAGAGGTGTCTTCAGCCTCGCCACACCGACCATAAAAATCCCCGAGGACACTCTTAGATTCAAAACTTGGGGTGGATCCTCTAACATACTACAGGAATTCTAATATTCGGCAGCCTTGATTGTTGCCTTATTTACATCTGACCCAATACTGCCTTACTTCTGACCTGTATTTACATTTCTCTGATTCCTAGCATTTTTGTGGAAAATTAGTCCCGTCTTACACATAAAACAAAAATTTCTCTCATTTGACATTTGTGTATTTTATCCCAATATGGTGAACTCTGTGAGTTAAGAATGTTAGCCCATGCATAAGTGTGTAGTATTTTTGTATTACTTGTATTTGTTTGGAGAACCACTTGAAAGTAAATTGCAGACATCATGCTCCTTTATCCCTAAATACTCTAGTGTCTCTCTCTCTCTTTTTCTTAAGAACAAGGGCATTCTCTAACCAAAATATAATGATCAAATTCAGGATGTTTAACATTGTTGCAATATTAACTAATGTTCACTATCTACTAAATTTTGCCAAGTGTCTCCATAATGTCATTTACAGCAAAAATAATTTTTTATTGCAGTATCACATGTATTTAGTTATGTGTCTGTAGTCTTTGCAAAACTAGAATAGTCTCTCAGCCTTCCTTTGTGTTTATGATATTGATAATATTTAGAGTCTAGGTCACTTGTTTTGTAGAATAGGTTTATTTGATAGTTTTGCCTGATTAGATTTTTGGTAAGAGTACTATATAAGTGATATGTCTCAGTGCGTCACACCAGAAGGTACATGTCAGTTTGTCTCACTGTTGGTGATGTTCTTAAATGGTGGTATCTGTGAGTGTTTTCCACTGTAAAGGTGGAAAAATAAATAAGTTTTAGAAATAGAAAGCGATCACATTGAATAACCTTATTGATTCATGTTGAGATTTTTTAGGGTAAATTTTACTACTTACATGAAGGAAAATATTCACCAAGTTCAAGATTTTCATTGACCTGAAAGACCTTAATTTTATTGAGAATAAAAGTAGAAGCAGAACAGTTAGTATTTAGTACAATTAAATTTTCAGTTTACAAAATACTTCACCTGAGACAATCTTGTAACACAGGTAGGCGAGGCAGGAATTTCCCACTGTATAGATGATGAAATGGCTCACTCAATTTAGCAAGTGATGGAGCGGGTATCTTACATGTCTTTCTTTTGAGAGTTTAGTACTTTTCCTACCAAACACGATGCACTGAAAAACAGATTAAAATACAAAACAGGGATAGTATGTTAACTAACTGTATGAGGAAGTCAAATAGTGAAAGGACTTAAGGTATAAGCTTTAGGTTCAAGAAGTCCTGATTATACCACTTATTATCTGTGACACCTTGGGTAAAAATAAAAATTACTTAGTGTAGTTTTGGGATTTCACAGTTAATATATGTAAAGCACCCAACAGAGTGATAGAATAAGTGCTTATTAATATTAGCTATTATTCTTTATAACTTTTGGAATTTGCCTTAGCATCAACACCGCTACCACCCACTACTGTCTCCATCACTGATACTTTTATTGATAACCTCAGCCATCACCTCAACAATCAGTTATGAGGGTCTGTGTGAGGGATGGGGAATACAAAAAGGAATTAGACCTAGCTCCTACTCGCTGTGGAAAATCAAGACTTCAGAGTCACGAGAAACAGACACCCAAACAGATTACTGTCCCATGATATTACCCAGGAACCCAATTTAATGCTTCATTTTTCTCAAGTTGTGTTTTTGCCTCTAATCAAATCATCAGCAGAGCTTTTCTGGGCTAGCAAATGTGATGAGTACTAAGAGTAATAGAATATTATGTGAATTGAAGTGTAACCGCTCAAGCATGGAGGACAGAAACATGCTTTGGGGAAATTTACAAATATGGCCTTGAGCGGTACAGTATAACTGCCATGCAATGGAAATAAGGTGTGGGTGCTGAAAATGTTACCAAATTATCTAAAGTAATATGATCCGTCAGCAAAAAGCTATAGCAGCCACTTGGTGAAGAGTGCTTGGATTTGCTATGGGATGCTACAGGCACGCGGTGGCTTGCCAGCTACTTTGCTCCGTCGGTGTTTTCACATACCCAGAAGACCTGGACCAAAGTTATGGCTCCGGGATATATACCATTGTTAGGAGTTTGAGCAGGTTTCTTTCTTCTCAGTAGAACAAGGGTTAATTAGAATAACTATCTGCTGGGTTCCTATGAGGAGCAAAGGGAGATAGCAATGCAGTCTATTGACAGCTGTAGTTCCTCAAAGCAAAGGACTGAGAGCTGGTCATGTGTAATTATGAAGGAAGTAAAGTCAGTTTTCCCTTTATTTCTCCACCATTTCAGCTTTTTAAGAAATTGTAATAAAATACACATATCATAAAATTCACCATCTTACCCATATTTAAGGGTAGAGTTCGGTGGCATGCAGCACATTTGCGTTACTGCGCAGCCGCCACCCCCGTCCATCCCTGGCGCTCTGTTCACCTTGCACAACTGAAACTCGGTACCCACTAATCGGTAACTCCCTCTTCCTCACGGCCACCGTTCTATTTTCTGCCTCTGAATGTGGTTACTCTAGGTACCTCATGTAATGGAATCATACAGTATTTGTTTTTGTGATTGGCTTATGTCATTTGGTATGATGTCCTTAAGGTCCATCCATGTGGTAGCATGTGCCAGAATTTCCTCCCTTTTTAAGGTTGAATACTATTCCGTGGTACATATGCATTGTATTTTGTTTATCCATTCCTCTGTCCATGGACACTTGGGTTGTTTCCACCTTTTGGCTATTGTGAATGATGCTGCCATGATCGTGTATCTCTTCAGGACTTATCTTTCAATTCTTTGGGGTATTTACCCAAAATTGGAATTGCTGGATCATATGGTAATTCTACTTTTGATTTTTTTCAGGAGCTGCCATACTGTTATGCATGGTGGATACACGATTAAATTTCATATCAGCAATGCACAAAGGTTCCAATTCCTGTGCATCCTTGTCCACAGTTGTATTTTCTTTTTTTTTTTTTGGTAGCCTTTTTAATGATTGTGAGATGGTATCCATTTTTACTTTTTAAAGAACCATTTTCTCCTAGTTTGTTCCTTTTTTCTCTTCCTTTTAATTAAACTCAAGTTTAAGAATGGATCTGACTTTAATCACATCTCTTCATGTGAATTGAAGTCATGAGGCTGCCTACTCTAGGTAAAAAGAAAACACACCTGAATCGCCCAAAAAGGCACAAAAGGAGAGGAAAAAGAGACCGAAAAAGGAGCGAAAAGGAAAAAACAAGATGATGATGAAAAGAATTATAAATATATCATTAATTATAATAAATATAAATGGACTCAATGCCCAGTGAACTGGCAAAAGTCAGATTGAATGTTTTAAAATTCAGGTATATGTGCTATTTATGAAAGACTCATATAAACAAAAGGATGTGGAAAAGTTGAAAGCAAACATGTGTAAATTGGTTTACCTGGCAAATAATAAGCCAAAGAAAGCTGATTAGCTACAGTGATATTATATGAAATAGTTTTAAGGCATAAAAGCATGACTAGAGGTAATGAGAACCACTAAAATAGTGCCCGTTCTATCAATTAATACAAATTTTGATTTATCAGGAAGTTGTAACAATTCTAAATGTGTATGCATATAAAAGGAGCCTTGAAATATGTACATAAAATAAAAATTGACAGAAGCAAAAATCTATAAGAAGATATAGACAAACCCATAACTAGAATAGAACATTTTAAATGTACCTCTGTTAGTATCTGATAATCTGATAAAATTTTGGAAAGGGAGCTATTAAAAGTGCTAATTTAATACAAGCTTGGTTAGGTCATTGTGAAGAAGTAAAAACATATATGAAATATTTGGGATATGATTGCAAAAGTGAACAGGATGACTTTTGCCCTTTGCCCAAAGAAATAAATACCTTCGGACTATGAACTAATCCTTTGGATAAAATCCTAGAACCTGTGCTTTTTTGGTAGGGATTGAACTAGAAAAGTAATTAGATGTTTTTCCCTTGTTTTAAATAAAAAAGGGTTTCATACTATTTCCAAATAAATGATGACCACCTCATCATGAGAGGACATCAAACCCACCTCAGAGGACTTTTCTACGAAATGACTCTTGAGTAAGTGCTCTGCAAGTGTCAAGGCTGTAATTGGGGGAGCCTAAGGAGTCATGACAACCAAGCAATGTGCGGGTCTGGATTGACTCCTGGACCAGATAATGGACATGGGTGGAAAAACTTGTGAAATTTGAATTAAGTTCCGTAGTTTAGTTAATGGTATTGTACCGATGTTAATTTCCTGGTTTTAATAAATGTACCTCACTTAGGCAAGGTTTTAATATTAGAGGAAGCTGAATTAAGGATATGCAGAAACTCCCTGTTTTACTTTTGCAACTTTTCTCTAAGTCTAAAATTATTTTGAATAAATAGTTTAAAAAATAAGTGATAACCAGCTAATTTACTTGCACATGCAATCTTATTTACTTAGTTTCTCTTGGTAGCTGTTCTTAGACCACTGGGCTTTAGGTTGCAGCATGAGAGAAAGCAGTCAAAGAACAGTTAGGAGAAAAGAAGCTTGTAAATACCAAAGACAGAGCAAGTTTTCCTTGCATATTTTAAGAAGATTGTGTATTTACTTAATGTTTCCAAATATAATGTATAGTCTATTTGAAACAATGGTGAATGCTCCTTTGTACTTGAATTAAATTCACAAATTTAAAGACATTTTCTGTGTTCAAGGACAACTTAAAAAAAAAAAGTAATTGAAAAAGGGAGTAACGTTTGCTGCTTGAGGAGTTATTTATGCTCTGTTCTTTACCCAAGGTTTCTTTTCCCTTTGTTTCACTTCCAATTTTTTCCCTTTGAAATTGTTGCTTTAATCTAAGGCAATGAAGTTCAAAGGCATTGCTGAGGTTGACCAGTAGCACCACATGCTTTCTTTTACTGATACCAGCACAACTATTGATTATAGCTTCTATAGTTACATGTTTAGTGTTGAATAAAATATTTAAATATTGTTTATGAAAGTAAATATTTGAATTCTATTTCTGGGTAACTGAAATAACTTCCTTTTCATTGACTGAATTTACCCTATGATTTCTCTCTTGAATCTTCTCTGTTAGCTTTGTACAGAAATGTATTTTTCAGCATATTTAGGTCATCACATTCTAATCTCACTGTCTATGCAAAGGGGAACAATTTTAGACCTGGCTTTAATGATCACATTTCCCTAAGTCTCTTCAATTTCAGAGTAAATGAAATGGGTAGTAGTGGAGAATACCAAAAGAAAGTTTATTAATTAATTATTTATTCTTCAGTTACAGTTGACATGCAATATTATATTAGCTTCAGGTGTACAGCATAGCAATTAGACATTTATATGATTTATGACATGGTCATCCCAATAAGTCCAGTACCCATCTGACACCATACATAGTTATTACAGTATTACTCACTATATCTCCTAGGCTGTACTTTAACATCGACTATTTTTATAAATAGTGATTTGTATTTTTTAACAAAAGGAAGTCTTGATGTTGAAATCTTGTGAATGTAGGGACTAAGCAAAAATGAGAACTTGGGAGGAAATCTGAACCAGAAGTATTCTGCTTAGTGAATCATACATTGTATTAGTTATCCTCTTGGCAAATATTCGTTAAGTCTTAAGCTCTCTCTTAGGCACCAAAGATGTAGAAATGCTTTTCTTCAGCAACTATAAATTGAGTGTATGTTCTAAAGCAGGCACTGTCCTAAAAGTTATATTCTCATGGAGGAAATAGGTAACAAAGGAGTAAACAAATAGATAAACAAGGTAATTTTTATAGTAAAAAAACCAGAGTAGAAAATGCTTTGAAAAGAAAATAAAGCAGGACTACAGGATCAAGATTGACTGGGGTGAAGGGTGGGGCCTCCTTCCAGTAGGGTGGGTAGGGAGGGCTCTCCAAGGAGATGCCCGTATCTGTGCTGACTTGTGAATGAAGATGGGAGGGAGTATTCTCAGAGATAACAAGGGCAAATATAGGCCCTTAGTCAGGAATGAGAGTGATGTGTTTAAGAAGAGTACACTTTGTAGAATTTCTCTCAATTTCAGTATGTCTAATGTGTCCTCATCATGAGACTCAAGTTAATCATTTTTGACATTTATGCTAATTCTGTATGAGAGATAACAGTGTTTTCTAGTGTATCATGTCAGGAGCCTTATGTCAGTTTATCTCATTATTCATGTTATGCAAGACAAAGAAAGGCTGAGAACCAGATTAAACAGACTAAAGATACCTGACAACTATATTTATGCATTCATAGTTGCTCTAGAAACATTATTGAGATAACTGGTGAGTAATACATCATAGTTACATTTCTTAAATTTGACAGTTGTATATAAAGGAATGTCCTTGTTCTTAGGGGTACATGCTGAAGTATTTAGGGGGTAAGGGCCATGTTGTCTGAAGATTACTCACAAATAATTCAGCAGTCATAAGTGTAATATACATATGGAGAAAAGAATAAATCAAACATGGGAAAATGTGCTCACATTTGGTGAATCTAAGTGAAGTATATTTTTGAGTTCATTGTATTATTCTTGTCACTTCTCTTAAGATTGAAATAAAATTTTAAAACATTATGTGCCTGCAACAAATGGGGTTACAAAACAGAAGATACTGTTTCTAACTATTGAGTTTACAGTATAGTAAAGTAAATAAAAAATGGTAATAAATAAAAGTTTAAAAAAGAAACAAGACAAGTGTGGCTGGAGTAAAGATATGGTCTCAGATTAGGATCTAGAGCAGCGGTGTCCAAACTTTTGGCTTCCCTGGGCCACGTTGGAAGAATTGTCTTGGGCCAGACATAAATACATGAACACTAACGATAGCTGTTGAGCTACAAAAACAGTTGCAAAAACTCTCATTGTTTTAAGGATTTGGGTTGGGCCACATTCAAAGCCATCCTGGGCCACAGGTTGGCTGTGGCCAGTCTAGAGGAAAAGCAAACACAATTACACAGGCTGCTCTTATAGACCAGGGCGAGGGGTAGGGGAGAAAAAGTTTTGCTGGGGTTACTGGCTGGTGGGCAGGAGGCTGATGTTGACTTTGAAGTGCCAGCAGGGGTGTAGGTTTGTAGGCCATCCGGTACTGCAAGCTGTTGAAATCTCAGGAGGGCATGAAGTGAGCCAGCAAGGGTATCTCGAGGGCTGAGGACAGAACCCCAGAGAATACTAAATGTGGGAGTGAGTGAAGGAGGATGGCCTAGAAGGGAAGGCCTGGCATTGAAGGGAGAGAAGGGGTGCTTGGATTAGTGATGGGATGGGAGACGAGGAAGGAGTTCAAGGGGAGCGTGCTGCGTGTGTCAGGTGCGAGAGGGAGGTAAGGAGGAAGGGGTGCTCCTTGTACTTGGCGGGCGGGGTCGTTTTCTCCCAGGAAGCAAAGGCAAACTGGCTTTGGCCGGTGAGTAGGAGTTAGCTAGACAGTGAGCTGGGGTTGGCTGTGTTTCTGTGGTTTTTCCTTCCTTGCCTTAGTTGTGGGTACAGGAGTTGGGGATGAAGCTGCCCTCGGGCCTAATGAACGTGTCACTGAGCCACTACCATTCATTCTACTCCCAGAAGCGGTGTTGCCTGTAGGGCTCCTCTCAGAGGCTTCCATCTCCTTGGCCATACCCTGGGAAGCCCCCACCTCTCACCACTCACAGCGCATGTCAGGTCCCGAGACGGCCGGGACCTTCTAAGTCAAGCGTGCCCAACATGCAGCCTGTGAGCCACAGCAGCCCAACACAAATTCGTAAACTTCCTTAAAACATGACGAAAATCATGTGTGCACCTTTCTGTTAGCTCATCCGCTATCGTTAGTGTGAGTGTATTTTATGGGTGGCCCAAGACCATTCTTCTTCCAGTGCGGCTCAGGGAAGCCCAAAGATGGGACACCCCTGAGCTACGCACTGGTCATGTCTCCCCGCCAATTCTCCTTTTCCCATATAATGGAGCCATGCTTCCCTGGACTTACTTAAAATCAGCAGTTGGAACAGTAGAGAGTAGCTACCAAAACCAATGATTATAGTTTTGGCCATGTTGGCTATGACATGTTTCTTTTTTATAGTAATTAACTAAGTATTTGAAGGCCATTTCTATTCCATGATTTAAAAATCATGCCATTTGGGAAGAATGCTTACACTCCTATTTATAAAGGCAAATGGACAGGCTGGTGTTTACTTAAAAGTAACATTAATATATTTAGATTTATTCATGTTTCCAAAGCGAGGTATTTTTTTAAGACACAGGTGATAGTTTTGTTTCACATCATTTTGACCTTGAGACCACTTATTCCTTTCCTAGCCTGGCCACAATATGTGCATGATGATTTTGGTAACTTTGTGTATAGCCTAGTATCAACGTCAAGGTCATACTCTTTTGAAAATACAGGGTATGATGGTGAATTTTATGTATCACCTTGGATAGGCTTAAATATTTTGTCAAACACCAGTCTAGATGTCCCTGGGAAGGTAATTTTTTAGGTGAGATTAAGATTTAGATGAGTAGGTGTTGGAGGGGAACTGGATGTATCAGAATGAGGGTTTATAGTAGGAAGTTATATAAATGACTCATCACTGGGCTGTACACCTAAGACGATTATAATATTGTATGTAAAATGTAATAAAAAATATGAAATCTCAAGTATAATTGAAAAATACGAAGTCTCAAAAGGAAATAAAATAAAATAAAAACAAAGTGTGTTAGAACAAATGGGTTTGTCGTTCACCACAAAGGACAGTGGCAGCGAGACCCATGCATGCTTCACACACAAACACGAAGGCTAATTATCAACAGAAGAAAACTGGGGCATGTTCTCCACAGCTCCTTCCTGATTACCTAGAGAGGCAGGACTGATCTACCCATGAGTGCCCACTGGGGCCCACCATACTTTCAGGGACCGATGACAATGTTTTAATACCTCTTAAAATCAGAAGAAAATGAGGTGGGTGCCAGAGGAGGGAGGGGAAGCTAAATATATGGTGATGGAAAAAGAAGTCGCATCAGGCAAAAAATTAAATATAAGGAAAAATCAGAAGAAAATATTTCAACCTGTATTTTTATACATTCATCTTTATACCAATGTAGTCCTAAAATATAATTTTAATGTCTTTCTGGAGGAAATGACACATGAAGGTAGAAGTTCATAGGGCTCAAAAAGTTATAATGTGGCCCGGCAGGGGATGAAACTGTGTGTGGAAACAATGTCTAGAAAGCACTGATAAGTAATAGAAGAGTTAATACTAAGAGATAGGTAGTAGGAAAATAGTTTCACTTTTATTGAGATAGATCTAACATACAGCACTGCCTAAGTTCAAGGTGTACAGCATAACGACCCAGCTAACATATGTCGTGAAGTAATTACCACTCTAAGTTTAGTAGAACATCCATCATTTCATATAGATGCGAAAGAAAAAAGAAAAGAAAAACTGTTTTCTTCTTTCTGATGAGATCTTTTAGGACTTTCAAATATACCATATAGCAGTGCTAACTATAGTGATTAGGTTGTACATTGTGTCTCCAGCACTTATTTATAAGTGGAAGTTTGTACCTTTTGGTCACCTTCATCCACTTCTCCCCACCTTCCCTCACCCGTCCTCTGCTAACCACAAATCTGATCACTTTTTCCATGAGATTTTGTTTGTTTGTTTTTTTTAGATTCCACATGTAAGTGAGTATTTGTTTTTCTTTGTCTGATTTATTTCACTTAGCCTAATGCCCTCAAGGTCAATCCATGTTGTTGCAAATAGCAGAATTTCCTTCTTTTTTACGGCTAAATAGAATTCCATTGTATGTGTGTGTGGGTGTGTATGTATGTGTGTATATATGTATATGTATATGTGTGTGTGTGTGCATGTATATGTACATATATGCATATGTATACCAGTTTTTCTTTCCATTGTATGTATGTACGTACATATAAATGACATTGCATTTGAATCATGCTGAATATGGACCTAGCATAATAAGTACTTACTGCCTGGTGGCTATACATAATAATAATAATGTCTTCATGGAGTTTACATGCTGGAAAGAATGTAAATAAGCAAAGAGAGGCTGGTAATGGTTTAAAGGGCTTCAGAGAAAATTCCACATTTAGGCTAATTTTAGAAACAAATTATTTATTGCAGTCATAACTGAAGGAAAAGCTAAGACAAAACATCTTACTATTTTCTAATTAGCAAGCAACCTCAAGTGATAACTATCAACAAGGTTAGAGAATAAAGATGCTAAATTTATAATGTGAATTCATGTCTGTGGAGTCTTTGTAGCTGTCAGGGATGTGTGTGCTGGATGTCATCCTTCCTTCTAACAGAATGATGACGCAGGACCATTTTTACTGAGTTTTCTTTGGGCAGAGCTGAGGTCCATCTTGGAGGACAAAGCAGGCATTTACTACTTAATTGGAGATCATTTTTATAGTTAGTAAAAACATTAAAAAATATTGAGTTCTTGTTTTAATTTTTGAAGACACTTAGTTTGGCTATAATATTATTTATATTCCATTTATTTTAATGGTGAACTTCCTGTCCCAGACTTAGTCAAACTGTTGTAGTTGCACAACAGACACATTCTAAGTATTGCTGGAAACCCAGTGATTTTTTTCTACTTCTTCCTCCGTTGGGACGCTGAAGTTCAAGTTCAGAGTTTCCTGCTGCCTCTGCAGCCAGGAAGGAATTCGCAAACATGCTATTCCATTTTCTAACTCTGAAGATTAGGATGTGAAAATCGAGAACCTAGTAAATTGGACTCATCAAACATACTTTCAGTTGTCTTTTGCTTAATTAATTAAGAAATCAATTTTATTATTAAAATTATAGTCGCTTCAGAGGTAATGAGCTCTGGGGGGGCATATCCTGGGGCCACACAGGAAGCTTAAAGAAGGAAGGGGGAGGGAGAGAGAGTAAGAGAGAGAGGGAGGGAGAGCGGGAAGGAAGCATTCCACAATGGAAGAGCCTTGGCCTGCAATTATGTGCTGCAGTATGGACACATTCTGGAACAAAGGGAGAGTGGTTATGAGATAGAAAGATAAGAATAGTTCAGGAGGTTTTATATGTCAGAGGTAGGCAGTGATTTTCTCCTCTCTCTCTCTCTTTTTTTTTTTTTTGTCCATGGGATAATACACAACTAAATACCATAGGAGCAAGGCTGGCTCCAAGACATTGTCCCTAGGTCAGATAATTGGGCACATTGTGTACTAAATTATGAATACGCTTATCTCTTCTTTATGCCATTGAGCTTTGAAACTATCCTTTATTCTGAAAAGACTATGAGCCACCCTGTGAGGCAATTTCAATCATTATCATAATAGTATCAGTAGCAGCATCAAATCATGTGTAGCTGGCCTTCTAAAATTAATATAAAATTGCTTCGTGAGGTGGCCGAGAGATACCTAATAACTTAGGTTGTCCCCATGTGAAGAAAAATGGATGAGTTTTTAATCTTGCCATTTTGAATAGGGTAAAATTAGTTTTTTTTTTGAAAAAGTAAGGCTTGTTTAATACTTATAGAAAAAGTTGAAAAATTTTCAAAAAGTTTTATGAACTCGAGGAGGGTTTAATTGAGAGAGCAGAGCCCCTGAAATGTCTGCTCTCACATGTGTTCATTTGCCCTCTGCTACCTAGGGTCGTTTCTTTGTCCTGGTGTTCATCGTAAAGACTGCCTAGCAACGTTGGTGATTTCAGTCTGTCCTTTATTTGCTACTCTTTTTAATGTAAGGGGATGATCTTATTCTGATTTTGAAAGTAATACATGCTCATTGTAAAGGATTTTGAAAATATAGAAACGTAGAATAAAGAAAAAAATAAAATCTAGTGTGATAACTAAAAGATAACCGTAGTTAACATGTTCTTTCTGGTATTTTTATCTTTAAATGATATATAATTATACCAATAATGCATACATACATACGCCTGGAACCCCCCCACCCCCAGCTCGTATTCTAGTGTCGGCCCCAGAGGTAGGTACTGTTATTAAGGTGATGTGTGCTCTTTCAGACCTTTTACCCTTTTTGTTTCCCTCTAAATATATTTGTATAAAAGACATAGTACTTTCTCTGTGTGTGATTTTAGTAAAAGGGTATCAAACTATAAAGCTATATTTTCTTATTTTTTGTTCAGGAATATATATCGGCGATATTACGTCTAAACACATAGGTCTATCTCGTGCCACCTGTTGCGTGGTATTTCATACTGTGGCAGTATGAAATACCACGAGAGTGGTATACGAGAGTTTATAGTTTCATCTCTGCCTCCCTTTCTGCCATTAACAGTGATGATATAATGAATACCCTTAGACATAGCTTTTTATGCATATGTGTCTAAGTATTTTTCAGAGGGAGATAATTAGGGAGTAGAGCTGCTGTGTCAGATGGTATTTACATGACATTTTTAACAGATACAGCCAAATGGGCAAGGCATTCACAGGGTTTAACTGTTTTATATTCCTGACAACCACGTGTGAAAGTAACTCTATACTGTGCTAACACCTTCTATTATCAAACCCTTTTTTTCCAAACTGATGAATCAAAAATGGTGTGTCTGTTTTAATTCTTATTTCCCTGATTATTAGGGAGCTTGAGCATTTTTTCAAGTGTTTTTTAGCCATTTGTATTTCTCCTAATGGGAATTCCCTATCTATATGTATATTCATTTTTATTGGGTTATTTGTGATATTCTTATTAATTTGTAAGTATTTAAAAACATTCTAGGTTCTAATCCTTTGTCTGATATATAAAAAACAAATTTTTTCAATTTCTCATTCCGTTATCTATATGGTTTTTTTTTTTAATAGAGTTGACACAAAACTGTAGGTACAATTTTGTTTTTAGTCTTTTTTCATTAAAAATTTTACTGTATTTTCCCAATGTCATTAAAATCTCCAAAAACATGGTGTTAAATGACTGAATACAATTTCTGTGAATGTATCCTTTCTCTTCCTGTTAACATGCTTCTGTTGTTTAGCTCTAGTTGTTTCTAAGTTTTTGTTACTGCAGAGTTTAGGAAAAATTTGCTAAAGACTGTCTTTCTGAATATCTATCTTTGTATTCAATCTTTAGGTAAATTTCTTTAGATAAGATTACAAGAAGAAAATTCCTTGAGACAAATAGTATTAACTTTTGAAGTCCATTGACAAGTACTGGGAAATTCCTTTCTGAAAATTTTGTACTATTTTCTTTCTGTGAGCAGTGTGTTAGCAAGTTTTTCTCATAGAATTATCAATATACTCGACTATCAAGTGTATTTAAAATGTTGCTAATTTTTAAGAAATATCTCACTGATATGATCCTCTGTATTTAATTGGTGACTAATCTCATTTGATTAACCATTTGTAGTACTTCCGATAATCGTTCTATACCATTTTTCTCTCAGGGTGTTGGTTTTCCTTTCTTTTGAGACTTTTTAATTTTCAATTACATTTGACACACAATATTACAGTGGTTTCAGGTGGACAGCACAGCTGATGAGTCATTTCTGTAACTTAACAAATCCTCATTCTGATATATCCGGCTCCCCTCTGACACCACACGTAGTTATTACAATGTTGTTGTAATATGCTGCATTTTATATCCCTGTGACTGGTCTGTGACTGTGAGTTTCTCTCTCTCTCTCTCTCTCTCTCTCTCTCTCTCTCTCTCTCGTAACAACCACACTAAACGTCTCAATCTCTTCCCCTTATTTTACCCACCCTCCCATCCCTCCTCCCATCTTAAAGAAGTCCCCCTAACATTCTTTGCACTACTGGTTTGGTGGCGATGAACTCCTTTAGCTTTCTCTTGTCTGAGAAGCTCTTTATCTGTCCTTCAATTTTGAATGGAGGCCTTGCTTGGATACATTAATCTTGGTTGTAGATCCTTGGTTTTCATTATGTTGAGTATTTTCTGCCAATCCCTTCTGGCCTGCAAAGTTTTTGATGCGAGAAATCAGCTGACAGTTGAATGGGTGTCCCCTTATAAGTTACTACTTACATTTCTCTTGCTGCTATTAGAATTTTCTCTTTTTCTTTAACTTTTGCCATTTTAATTGTGATGTGTCTTGGTGTATTCCTTTTCTTCTTGTTTGGGACTCTGTTTGCTGGGCTTGTATGTCTATTTCCTTCGCCAGGTTAGGAAAGTTTTCAGCCATGATTTCTTCATAGAAGTTCTCGATCCCTTGCTTTTTCTTTTCCTCTTCTGGTAGTCCTATGATGCAAATGTTGTTACACTTAATGTTGTCCCAGAGGAATCTCAAACCATTCTCAAGTTTTTGGATTCTGTTTGTTAGTTGTTGTTCTGATTGACTGGTTTCTTCTGGCCTTTCTTGCAAATCACTGCTTTGAGCTTCTGCTTCATCTAGTCTGGTGACTCCTTTTATTCCATTCTTCATTTCAGGTATTGTCATCTTCATCTCAGCCTGGTCCTTTGTGATGGTTTGTACAAACCACTATGCTTGCTGTTTCTCTGTTGAAATTATCATGAAGTTCCCTGAACATGTTTGTAATTGTTTTGAGCTCTGTCTTCGATGGGTCATTTGCTTCCATCTCTTTTACTTTGATTTTTCTTTGAATTTATTTTGAGCTCCCTTTCTCTGGTTTCTCATTCTGGCAGCCTCTTCCTTTGTAGATATTCTGCTCTTTAACCAGACACTCGCTACTGCAGTTTCTTTGGTGTTTGCTGCTGATACTGGGCAGGCAGAGGTCTGGGGGTGAAGGGGTGGCCAGGGTTTGTGCCTTTGTTTTCTTTCTGGGGCTGCGGGGCCGCACTGGTAGTACGGGAGTAATCACACTTTCTGTTCTCGGTTTGCCCCAAGGAGTCGGTCCTGAGCCTTGGAGTCTGTCCTGTGTGCTGGTCTCTCGGACTGTGCTGGTTCTGGGCTGAGAAACACACATGCAGCCCTCTTTCTCCTTCTTCCCGGGCCTGAGTGAGGGGGCACTGCGGCTCCTCACCAACCCCGTCGCTCCCCCTCCTCCTGGAACCGGAGTGAAGTCGGGCTGCACTGTCATGCGGCCCGGGTCTGCACCTCCTGGGGGCCAAAGTAGGTCTGGTTGCCGAGTCTCATAGCCCCCGCCCTGGGCCTCCTTTTCTCTGTCGCGCAGAGTGAGGTCCGGAATGCTCGCCTACCACCTTTGTCCTTCTCCCTCCCCCAGTGGTAGAGCTCCAAGTGGGGACCCGCCCCTGCCCGTGTCTCTGCACTTCCCCCTTTTCTCCCCCTTGCCCCTCTGCCCACCAGCAGGTACTTTGATGTTGTTGAGCGGGTCTCTAAGCTGTGTTGTGCATTGCATAAGGAGTCCTTAGTTGGGTTACAGATGTTTTATTTATTGTAATCTCTAGGGGAGTTTTGCAGGGGTCCCTCTCATGCCGCCTTTCCCTGGTTTTCTTAGTTGGTTTGAGTAGGTTCTCTGCATATTAAGGTTTTTAATCTTTGTATTATTTTTGTAAGTATTTTTCCTCTTTCCCTTTACATTTTATTTACACATTTTTTAATTTATAGAGGTTTTACAAATCTGTTGTCATTTGTGATTTTTTTCTTTGATGTTCTAACATTGTTGCTATGCTTAGAAAATCCTTCTCAAGATAAGATAAATATACATTTATAGTACTTTTTATAATTGCATTTTTTATATTCAGTGCTTTAAGTCTGTATTTATTTTGGCTCATCATGTATAATACAGCTTTCATCTTCCTGTTTTTTTCTTTAGTAATTGGCTTCACTATTGATTGAGCAATATTTTCTTTCCCCAGTCCTTGTGATACTTCTTTTTTCATACAGTAAATTCTTTGGAAAACTAAAGACTAGGACTGTTTCTGGTTTTCTATTGCTCTTTCTGTTGATTTCCTGCTGAGCATCCCATTGTTTGAATTATAGAGATATTTTTCAAAATGAGAATTTTTCAAAAGGGCATCTTCAATTTAGTTTAAAAATATTCTATCTAGGAACTTCTAGTTTAAAAATGGTAATACACAATTAGCATTTCTTCTTTCTATTCCTGAAAATTAGCCACAAACAACGAAGAAGATGGGAAACAAACTACAAATTTTTTTATTGTTAAATTTGTTGACGTGACATTGGTTAACAACAACAGTGCATCACCTGTGTTCTGTGTTATGTGTCCATCACCCGGGGTCACTTCTCTTTCCGGCACCACAGACTTGAGACCCTGTTCCTTCTCTCCCACCCGCCCCTCTCCCCTTACCCTCTGGTAACCGCTAACCACTAAACTATTGATTGTGTCCATGACAAACTGCAGTTTTTGATGCAGCCAAGGGGTAGTTGAAATCCTAAGGCCCGGGATCACGGGGAGGCCTTCGCAAAGCGGTGGCGGCGAGCGAGGTGCTCGTGGGCGGCCCCCAGCGGCCGGAGCTGGGAAAGCTCCTTTCCCCAAGGCGAGCAGCGAACTCAGAGAAGTCAAGCCCGGATCCCCTGTTTGTTAGAGAAGACGGAAGTGTGTGGACTGGCAGAGGGAGCGTCTCTTCCCCTCCGGGGCTTGCAAAGAGCAGGAGAGGGAGGTCTAAATAAGTACCACACTGCAAGGCAACTTTGTGGGGTGCTCCGGGGCCGTGGTCTCAGGGAGGGCCTGCACCGTGCGGAGCCCTCAGTGGCTTCTCTGCATGGGCTGGAATGATACATATGCAGGTCAAATAAAGTTACACACGAAATCCGTGTCTTAGGGGAACTCCTGCTGGGCTGAACGTGAATGACCCTACTTTCCTACTGCTGTATACACACAAAGCTCTTCCACTGCTGATTCAGCAAACACTCATTTTCTATTGAGCAATCTCAAAGGAAAACGCACGGGATTATTTAAGGCTGTGACAAAGAACAGCAAAAGGTGTGTGCGGGGTGGGGTTGGGGAGAGGAATAGGAAAACTATGACAGATGAAGAGTATCTACCAGAAACTGTGGCTATGATGCAAGAAAAAGTTGTGACCAAACATTTCATCATGAAGAAAACGACTGAATGAAGCCAATACTTAGCAGGAGAATGTTCAGAAAGCAGAGATATATAGGACCTCAAGAAAGATACAGTAAGGCCAGAAGATGAAACGTGATCTGGCAGAGTTTAGAAAAGAGAGACGCAAAAGGAGGTGAGGCCACCACAGAAGTAGTAGCAAGATTGGAAGGTACACAGGGAGACTGGCAGGCATAGAGAAGAAATGAGAAGAACAAATGAAATGGCAATAAAGGATTAAAAAGCAATAGGCAGGAAATGCATGAAATGAAATACACGCAAAAGGGATGAAGCATATGCAATAAGCGCTTCCTGTTAAGAAGACCACTAGCATAGGAGAGGAAGGTGAGAGGTAGCATAAGCATTTTGATTTCTCTCATCTAATAACTTGCTGCTACAGTTGTGGAAATACTTAAGACGATACTACACAGATAAAAAAATTAGAAGTCGCAAGAGAGGGAGCAAAGGGGTAAGGAGGAGACACTCCGTAGTAGTGAATTAGTAGAGAGTATCTAAATCAATAGAGGGATGCAAGATACTATCGAAAAAGGATTATCTAAAGTTATAAACCTAAAATTAGAACAAAAATACAAACCTTTCTAATTATCAGATGAAAAACACATCAAGCAAAGCAAACAGACACTGTAGGGAAAAGATTTTGAAAGAGAGCTAGAAAACAGAAGCATTACTTGAAATAATGCAGCAGAACTAAGACCAAACTTGTCATCCATATTAATCGATGTAATTGTAGTAAAGTCATCTAATTAGGGAAAAAGAATTTTAGAATTGATCCCAAAGCCAAAACCAACTTTATTTACATCGAAACACCTAAAGCAAAATGAAGCAGAAAGCTTGAAAATGAAGAGATGCGATGGAATAAAGGAATATGTAGTCATATGCAAACAAAAAGAAATCAGGACCCATGATCTCAATATCAGAAAAGGTTGACTTCTGAGCAGGAAGCAGGAAGTGAGATAAATAATGGCACAGATGCAGGACAGTTCACAGTGAAGATACAAAAAGTTCTGAATCTTTGCACCAAGTAAAACAGCCCCAGCATTCATAAAACAAGAATGGAAGTATGACAAGATGATAGAGAATTACAGTAGTAATAAGAGGCTTTAACTCACTTTTCTTAGTTCATGATAGAGCAAGGCCAGAAGTGCCTAATTAAAATGATGAATAAAGTAGAACTAATATGCGTATATTGAAGTCCAAGCCCTGAAGACAGAGAATACAACTTCTATATAAGTGCCCATGAGGAAGTCATAAAATTGAGCATTCTGTTTCCCCGAAGGAGAAATAACATGGCAAGGATGACAGTGAAAGTACACAATGGGTGGTATAGCAAGGGCACCTTCCAGTCGGAATGGACCCAGTTCTGCGTGGACACTGACTGGTGTCCGACAGTTATCCGACTGGTGTACCTGATGAATGGCAACCCTGAATGCACATGGTGTTCTCTGAGCACAGTGCAATACGGTAGAAATCCGTAATAAACCCAGAAAACAAAGATCCACCACTATAACAAAGCTCTTCAACAACTTTGGTCAAAGAAGACATTCAACCCAAACTGAAGAATCTCTAGAAGATAGCTGTGAAGAACACTCCATAAGGATCTATGGAGTAGAAAAGGAAGGCTAAGAGAAGCTTAGCCATAAATAAATATATTCATGTATTCTTTCAGCGTTCATATTGCCTTTCCTTGTCCCTGTTATCCTCTCTTGCTACTGCTACACTCTTCTCAGTCCAGCTACCTCAGAGTGTCTTGAAGGAATGGATTTGTGTAGAACATTCCAGAGCCCCACTCAACACAGAATTGTCTCTGGGGCTCAGTCAGGGTTCTCCAGAGAAACAGAACTTGTATGAATAAATACAAATATAAATATATATATGACACCTTACCGAGCTGTCTGTACAGTGCTGCCAATGTTAAGTGTACAGTGGCAAGTTTGTGAACTTAATTGTCAGATTTTAGGTATGATGACAGCATTGATGGCTATTCCAGAAAAAGAGTTCCAAAATTGCTTTGAAGGGTGGACCAGGCATTGGTGTCGATGCATTAGCTTCCCAAGGGGAGTACTTCAAAGGTGACCATAGTGATATTCAGCAGTGAGGTATGTAGCACTTTTTCTAGGATGAGTTTGTGAAATTGAGTGACCTCATTCATAAATACACACACACACACACACACACACACACACACACACATAAAGAGATGTGAAATAAGGAATGGGCTCGTGCAGTAATGGAGGCTGAAGGTCTGCAGCTGGTGAGCCAGAGATTCTGAGAGTGATGTTGCAAGTTCCAGCCCGAGTCCAAAGGCAGGGGCGGACTGAAGTCCCAGCTCCAGGACAGACAAAGCAAGGAGTCCGACTCAGCCTTTTGGTGCGCGCCAGGCCTTCAGTGGTCTGGACGAGGCCCCCGGGAGCGCCATCTGCTTGACTCCGTCTGCCGATTCAGATGTTAATTTCATCCAGAAGCACCCTCACCGGCACACCCAGAATAATGGTTAATCAAGGCTCTGCTCGCCCTAGGGCCCAGCAAGTTGGCACATAAAATTTAGCAGTCACAACTATTAAGAGACATATAATCCCTGAACAAATGGAAAAAAATGATTTTGGTTGGAAGATGCCACAGTTTTAACAGATGTCAATCCTCCCTAAGTATGTTTATAAAATTAACGCGATCCCAATAAAAATACCAACAGGAGTTTCTGGAATTTGATAAGCTCATTCTAAATTTCACGTGGCAGATGCACAAGTAAGAAGAACCAGGAATGTTCTGAGAAAGGATCCCTACCAAACCCTCAGGTGTAAGCCTGCGCTCAGAGCTGTCTCTCCAGCCCAGCCCCTGCTGCCCCTCACTTGCTTCTGCATCTCAGCCTCACGGCCTCGTCTCTGCCCCTCGCCCAGGCTGCTTGCTGTTTAAATGATGCTTTTGCCACTGCTTTAATGCCTCTTGCCTCTTTAATTCCTGTCTAGTCATCACTTCTTTAGGGACATCTTTCCTTCCCACTTGCCCCATCTTAAGTCACTTTCCTTTGTTATCTGCTTCTGTCTTTCCCTCCTTGCATTGATTTCCGTTTGTAATTACGTAATCATTCGTGGGGTTGTTTGGTAAATGATGTTTTTCTTGTTAGACTGTAAACTCTGTGCCAGACCCAGAGTAGGTGTTCAGTAAATATTTGTTGGCAAATAATCTCCAGCCTGCTGGACTGTGAAGGGTGATGTAGACCTAGCCACAGTCTTCTGAACTCAATAATCAAGGGTCTTCCTAATGTAGGCCCTGCTCCAGTGTCAAAGGTAATGATATCTTACTGTGTAGTTTCTCTCATCCATGAACATTTGAAGATGTTAATGCTTTGGGTAGTGTTCTGCATTAGACTGTAACCTTCTAAAATGAAGGGGCATATCTGAACTGTCTGGTGTGGCTCTTAATATTACCTCCAATGGACATGGTGTATTTTCATAAGGAGGAGATAGAAAATTATGGTACAACTACATCATTGCCTGAAAAATGATGTTAATCATTGGAAGAAATAGTCATAGTTATTGAAGAACTTCGTTTCCTCATGAATGTTATAAAATGGTGTACCAAGCATATTATAGTCCCAGCCTCTCCTAAGTGACTTAGGTCCTCACTGCGGCAGATTCTAGAAAATACTGCTGTGGTGGTTAGGGTGGAGAGGTTCCCTCTGAAGAGTGAGTCAGGCTAAACAGGATGTGGTTCTCTTATTAGATGCAGTTCAACGTTTTATGCTTTCGCCCCAGTAGTACACACCTACGGTCCTCTTGAGTATGTTGTGATTGGCAAACACTGGCTGTTACTAAGTGCACTGAAGGTTTTGTTTGGCATTTTGTGCATTGAAACACACTAGTCATGACAACACTTGTTGTACAGTCAAGAGCTTTAGAATTATTTTTGAATTCATGAGTATTTCCAAACAGTCATCTTTGGCAGTTGAGTAGCTGGGTTGTCCTGAACAGGCTTTACTGGGTTTTCCCTGAGGTCACTTAGCTAATTCCAGGAAACCCTCCTTTATGTGACCTCTTTCCTCTTTCTTCAGCAGTGAGTGGCTTTCTTGTATGCCTTTCACAAAGACCATACCCACAGAGGTTGGGTCTCGGTATCTGGTCAAGCTCAGGACTAATTCCTGAAAGAATTATGGCGTTATGGCAGGAGTAGGACCCAAACAGCATCAGAGGTTGCAGATGGAGACCCACAGGCCAAATCCACCAAATCTGCTCTGCAGATGTGCTCATTTGGGTCATACGGTGTTTCTTTTTCCAACATTGAAATAAGTTGCCAAGCTGCAAAAACTGGGAATTGTTACTTGAAAAAGTCCAGATATATGACTTGTCTTGAAAAATTGGAATAGTTTGGCCATGCTGAGATCGATATTTCTGCACTGACAGCCACCTCTGGAGCTGAGGGCTGATCCCTTGTAGATGGAGCAGGGACTCCTCAGGTACCATCACACTGTCTCTGTTCTCAGGCACTCATTTGGGTCACCTTCATGGCCCCGAGATAGGCTCTGAGACTGAGGCTAAATGGCATAGTGAATAATTGTGATGGACACAGCCTTTTACATTCAACGCACACGATCTCTTTAATAATCAAACAAAATACTGTTCTACAGATGATAATCGTTGTAGTCTGGAGACAGAATGATGAAACTGCATTCTAGTTCCACCCGACGTCCCATTGTGTCTCTTCTGACTGTTCTTTGTTGACCTGGTCAGAGGTCACACAGTACTTAAATCAGGTGGAAGGGACAAAGGCCAGTTCTTAAGTGCCGTGCTGGGGAGCACACTGTTGGTTCCTGGGCTGCCTCCTGTCTCCCTTAGAATTCTGAGACTGAGACTGAGATGACCTGCACAAAACACTTCTCTGGGCAGCAGTTTCGACACACTTGGCTACAGAGAATGTGAGTGCATTTAATCTTGCTCTGCACAGCTGCACAGCAGAGATTGTTTTACTCTTCTTCGTGTTTTGTCTTTGGGGGAACCCTATCAGCAGATTTATGATCATCTTTTGGAAGCCCCGGTCAGTCGGGAGCAGTTAAGCCGCTATCGGAATGTGGCCGACCACGCCTGCAGTGAACTTGCAGCAGCGTCGGTCAGATTTGAATGTGTTCAGTCTGAGGTAAGTGTGTGTGTCTTCCTCACTCAGAAATGGGACTTCTTAGCGTCTTGTAGAGTAAAACAGAGCACAGAGGTGATTACGAATGGGACAGCAGGACAGATTTAAACCCTTTCTCAAAGTTTATCTAATAGTCCCTTATCGTCTGCCTACCTCCTAGTTCATGCATGTGCCAGGCTGCAAAGCGAGGTGACGTGGGCTGCATTCTAGATCTCAGAGAAGCTCCATAGCCTTGAGAGACCGACCTGGGGGCCCCTGAGGACTTGGGGTGAAAGCTGCCTGGCCTTCAGAGAACTTTTGTCTCTCGGAACTTTTGTCCCTCAGTGTGGATTGCTTGCGGGCTGGAGTCTGTGGCATGGAATTCTAAACCCCCTTCTTGAGGTAGTTCTGACTGGCGGGGGGAAATTCTAGGAAGCTGTTCAGGCTCCATCTACCCTCTGGAAGCTGTCTGAGAGAGTCTCTCTAGACCCGTTCTGCTCACAGCCTGGTGGACCTGGAGGGTCTTGCCTTGCCTGTTAGGTAACTAGTGACCACACTGGACCAGCAGCACCCCGCTGAAAGATGAGTTGGTAACAGTGAGTGTGTGTGTGTG